>JAAQPG010000100.1:0-15865 GCA_013186905.1 Fusarium udum
ATTAGTATTTTGGAAAACCCTGACTTACACTGAACCATCAGGCCCGGCTTGGCACGACTTCGCAAGTTCAGCTTCACATGGGTGCAATTCAGTACCTCCTAAATGCTTGTAAACCAGTCGTAGTTAATCTCACTCACGGCATCAAGCGCGCCATATTCTGGTAAGTTAATGTACAAAGCCCAAGGTATCCACTCACTCTTTGATAGGCAGGACTTGAACTCGTCAATCATGGTGGGCTCAAAACGTATAGTCGACCATACCACTTTCACCGAACTCCAATGGCAACGAGACACAATAGCCCCAGACTTCTTTGAGCTACCGCTGGGCTTCAAAGCACGGTCTCATCTGTTCAGTCAAGAATTCCTGGATACAGTCAAAGATATCCATGCCCTCCAGTGTATCCGAAACATCTATCAACGTACTGGCCGTCCAGTCTCATCAGTAAACATCAATAGCCACACAGCATCCATACAGTCTCGTCTTCAAGCTCTCCCAAACACTTGTCCCATATCCAAGGCTTGTCATCTTGCAGCGTATATGTGTTCAGTGATGCTGTGTTGCAAAGTCTGGTGCGCTTTAGTAATTCCCGTGAGTCCCCATTGCCGCCTCCGAAAGCACTAGCTAACTTGCAAGTCCAATATCACTGCGCAACTCCTCAAAGAAATTGAAAAGGTTCGTTATGAGCCCATATGGGATGAGCATGCAGATTTGTTGCTCTGGCTGGTTTGTATTGGCGGAGTGTTCGCTCCAGACGGGCCTGTACGTTCAGGATACACCGCACTTTTGCGTTCGACGGGTTTCGAGAGACCCAGCCTACACTGCTCGTGGTCTGATACAAGCGAGATATTGAACCAGTTCATCTGGTCGGACTTGGCTTTTGGATCTTCTGTTAGGAAATTTCTAGAAGAGAGCTCAATGCACGTCATGTAAAATAAATTGATTGAAAATCAAGCTTATTACCGAAATATTTAACCATTCTTCTGGAAAAGACCTTATCCACACCAAAATGGGGCTGGTGTTCAACTGTTAGTTAGTGCATGTATTCTGGGTAGAAATCTTAACAGATTGCTAAGCCAAACCATTAACGTTATGAGGGGCCATTTGCTCAGCATGACGTCACTGTGCTTCGTTTGACGTCTTTGATATCTCAGCAATCGAATTCTATAAGTTTATTTCATTAACCTCTGCTGAAATACAACATTCAAATCATTAAACTCATATCAAACGATTAATTTGAACGAATTTACGAAAATGGCTGCAAAGAGCGTCTTTATGTAAGGTTCCCTCCCAATGTCACCGTAAGCTGACGCTGACCCCTCGCTTAGTACTGGCACCACCGGTTTCATTGGAGGTGATGCATTCTACGCATTGCATAAAGCGCATCCTGATTGGAAGTATACCATCCTTGTCCGAAGTGAGGATAAGGGAAAGGATGTGCAGAAGCAATACCCTGATGTGAAGCTGGCGATTGGATCATTGGATGACTCCAAGGTCATTGAGAAGGCTGCTTCTGAGGCCGACATCGTTATTCGTGAGTATAAGCTTTTGCGGTGAATCTTGTATGCAGTAACTGACGTTCTTAGATACCGCTGATAGTTCCGATCACCAAGGAGCTGCCAAGGCTATCGCTGCTGGTCTTCGATCTACCCACTCAAGCTCAAACCCCGGCTACTGGATTCACATCAGCGGCACAGGCATTCTCTGCTGGTATGACATGGACAACAAGCGTTACGGAGAAGCTCCTCTTCCCGAACAAGCCTACAACGATCTGGAGGGAGTCGAAAAAGTTACGTCGCTGCCCGACACTGCTTTCCACCGTGACGTCGACAAGATTGTCCTGGACGAAGCTGCTAAGGACCCCAGCGCAGTGAAGGTCGCCATCGTCTGCCCTCCAACCATCTATGGAACCGGCAGAGGACCCGCCAACCAGCGAAGTCGCCAAATCCCTGGCTTGACAGAGACAACTCTCGAGAAGGGCTTCGGTCCCATCATCGGCGCCGGCGAGACAGAATGGGATAATGTTCACGTCCACGATCTCTCCAACCTGATCGTTATTCTCTCTGAGCGTGCCGCATCACCTGAGAAGCAATCCGACGACCAAGAGGTCTGGGGTCCAAAGGGTTATTTCTTCGCCGAGAACGGAAAGCATAAATGGAGTCAGATCTCGGCTCTTATCGCCAAGGAGGCTAAGAAGCAGGGCGTTATTGATAGTGATGAGACCAAGGTTCTTGATGTTGACGAGGCGCAGGAGAAGCTGGGATTTCAGGCTCTTTCGTGGGGATTGAACAGTCGTGGTGAGGCGAAGCGGGCGAGGAAGTTTCTTGGTTGGAAGCCGGTGGGTGAGAGCTTGGAGGAGTGGATTCCTGAGTCGGTACAGATTGAGGCCAAGCGATTGAACAAGGCTTAAAGTACAGTTATTTCATGACTGTGCGCTCAAATTGATGTCCATATTACTTCTATAACCATCTTAAGAATTTAATGTGTGGATTCAAATTTTACTGCAACTTCAATCTTTGTCTTTAATATTATTTATATCCATCGGCACCGCACTTCAAATATCCTGTAATCAACAGGATGACGATCTCTGTACTGTTCATAAGATGGAGCTTGAACCAGCATCATTAGCTAGCATAGCAAAGTACCAACAAGCTTACAACATTTTGGTCCACAGTAGCTCACAGCTAGGAGCACAGAAGTGACATAGACTGCAGGTTACCTCAAATTGTTGGCTTAATGAACCTTTCTGAAGTGCCCCGTCTCTGGAGTAACTTGTGTATGCCATTTGTTCTGTTTATCTCAGCTCAACGACTACTTACTACGAAAGAATCTATTGACTCCATGGCCTTTCGGTCTAGATCAGATCAGACCACGAAGCTGAACATCAAGGTAAGGTTAAATATGCAGGGCACGTACCAGAAGCAGCCACTATCATACATCTAGACCCTGAGATTGGATGGTCTTTGATAAACGTTCTCCGGGCGAATTGTGATTCCAGAACCGTACTGTCCTTAGCCCCCGCCTAAGTTCATAACGCAAAGCAGGCCGCGAGCCCCGTGAACCCCGGGATACCTAGCGAGTGATACCTTTTCAGCTTCATTTGCAACACGCAGCTAGGATTTCAGCCTAAGAGAGCCAATCCGCCGGCTGCTGACACTTTCAGTCATTCGCTTTAGCAACTTACTATGTGCCGACTTCCGCAACCCCATGTGCTCAGCTATCAGCGAAACAACCAATAAAATAACATTATTTATCCTAGTCTACGGAGCAGATGCACTTGTATGCATGTCTCAGTTTACTGTAATCCCAGGTCGCCACAGTCGAACAGCTATGAGGAGAAGCCGTGCCGTGCCGTGCCGAATCTAGACTACCTTGGGCTAGATGGCCGAAAGCTTAGCCCTTCTAGTTCAGTGGCTAATAGGCGCCGGGGACACCACTATCACCCGTTGGGAAAGCTGCAAACGGGCATTCAGCTTTGACCAAGCAAGCCACTTGAAGTGAATTAGAAGAATTGACGGATTGCTGCATGTACTTCGTATCTGCAGACTCGGGTTCATCCGATGGCAAAGGGCGGCGCCTAGGGTTGTAATTCAAAGCCAATTCCAGCATAGTCATTGCTTGAGCTCTAGTTGATAATGCAACTTTAGCATTACTTTAGCATATCCGTTTGACCCTCAAATTCTGACAAGGTATTACGGAACGTCTAGCTCTTCTTATGTGGTGCGATGAATAGCTGAAGTAGGCCATGCTGTCTGTGATCTAACGATGGCTCTTTTCTATTACACCTTGGCATTTGTTTACTCGAAGTATATCATGCGTCACACCAAATAGGAGTGGATGAGTAGATGGCCCAGCATTCACTACAAGTCGGTCTGTCTGTATTGTAATACAAGACTATCGTTTACTACTCTCTTGTCACCTTTGACTTATTGGCCGAGTCCCCAACTGTCACTGGGTCGAAGGCATAGTCATAGTGAAATGATCGATATCGTGCAAACTCTCGATTCTGCTCTCCACGCCTAGCTAAACGTCGCCATTGAAACTCACAGCCATCCATTCCGACGCGAGGATGCCATGATTCAGACGTGGGTGCTGAATCGGCTTCATCTAGTAGTCATCCCTAACTAATATTTGATACTAGACCCAACAGATAAAACACAAGAATTACTCAATTGAGTCTGCTCCCCCCAGATGTCACATGCCTCGTGTTACTCTGGTTTGCGGGTTGGGGAGAAGAGGCGAAAGATCTCCCAGAACCGCTAGCCACGGATTCCGTTGATGGTTTGCATACTATCAAACCGAAACAGGTCAGCATTATTTTCATCAAAGTTTTGGCATTGTAGGTGGAATTATCCATTTGGTCGTGTTTCACTTACGTGCGGCCTGTAGGCCCTTTGGTGTCCCAGGCTTTTCAAGACCCGCAATACCGTCTTGCAGAATATACACCCTAGTCTTGAGTCCTCTCGCAGTTGGACTGTCAGGGACAACTGATGGATAAGTCTTGAGAAGATATCTCATGTACCAGAAAGCCATCATAGGGGAGCGATTCATGCCCACTTCACAGTTGAAGATAACCGCATCGGGCAACTTGCGCGGATCAGTAGGAAAAAGGTTATCTCCAACGTAGTGATAGTCCACTGGGTGATCCTTGCGTCTAAGGAATAATTCTTCTTTATTATAATCGTCATCGTCTTTGACGTTCCACTTGATGGCTCCATTAAACATCCATTTGGCTTTTTGGCTTTCTATGCATACAGAATGTGATATTTAGATTAGCCATGACATTCAGATGTTTGACTGGGTGAAATCTTGGGCAATAAGATACCTTGACAGTCCACAAAAAAGATCTGTTCTTTGCCATCCAATGCACTCCATAGTTCTACTGGAGTGATGAAAGAGATCTGCTGATATGCATAAATGTTGAGCACGCTGACCCTGTCCGGGTCTACTTTGATCAATTCACCCAGCTTGGAAAATGGCCCATGGTTGTTTTTCGCGCCAGATGGCCGGGGCCAAGGATCATGAGCGGCTTCCATGTTGGGAATACTGAAAGAAAAATATGAGATTCAGTGGGAGCTTGTAGTCCCTTCGAGCACGCAGGGACGATGGAATGGTAGAAATAGGAAGACTGGAATACTGATAAGGATACACGAAGGAGGAAGGCTTGCGAGTTCAAGTCGCTTCGGGCCTCTGTAGAGAGATATCTAGGTTGCTCTAAAGGAATGAATAGAACGGGGTTATTGGGGTGGCTTGTTACCATCCTATGCATGATACCAAATGATCATACGATGCCCGAAAGGGCTGATTTAATCGCCAGGTGACACTGAATCACAAAAGGTACACTACAAGAACGGTCTAGAATTCGGTGCGTGAAAGACCTTGACTGAGTAGTGAGAAAGGATCCTCTGCGGCTGGTAAGACTAAGTGCCCCGCATGATTGCGAACAAAAGGTGACATTAGCTACAGCTGAAAAGAACCCTCACGGATGTTACGAGCTTAGGCATAATCTAAATGTTGCTCGGCGTTACGGATACAAAGATGGAATGCTGAGAGGTGTGTGATGAAGTGGAGATCAATAGTGTGCCAATAGTCCATGCAGGGGATATTGCTGGGGTCGGTCGTTCCGCACTAAAGGCTAATCTGGGCAATCGACGGCTCTAGATCGATCAAAGTAACATGGCTATGTACTCGCGACAATTGCATATGTTGTTCTGGTTCATTAGGCAGGTGTGATTTTAACAAACACACAAAACATACCTGCTCTATCAATTATAGCTAGTAGGGGCTCGGACGAGTAGAATATATGATCACAGCCAGGCTTTGGGCATGGAATCCAGCGGGAGCTTACACCTTGTCGACCTCTAATCTTTTCTTCTTTAGAATATCTTTCATAATACTCCATCGAACATCAGTGTGTTCTGTTTTGAAACAACAGTTCATTGCGAAATTACAAGATGGCTCTCAATCTTGCCCCGTATCATGCCGCTATGAGAATTGGCCAAGGGTAAGCACGATAACGCTGAGTATCGCACCAACACTGACATTGGTAGTTTCAACTCCTACACACATGAGATCTTGATGAACGATGCTGTTGTCTATGACACAGAGACCCCTGGTGGCGACCATTACCAGGGCGATACCAAGCAAGTCAGTCAGATTGTCTCGTACTGCACACGCCACGTCGACAAGATCTCTGAAGTAACGGATGCCATGAATGTCTCGGCAGCCTTGAGCATCAAGACAGCCACAGCAGGTGGCGGCCTCACAGGATCCTACGTCAACTCTGACAAGTTCAAGGAGAGCACCCTCAACTTCTTTGTCCAGGTAACTGTCGTCAATCAAACCGTCATGGCTGAAGACGTGCGGCAGTTCAATGCCATTGATGGTGTCTGGAACACTGGCAAGTTCATGAAGGTATACGGCGATTGTTATATCTCTGGATTTATTGAAGGGGGTGAGCTTGATGCCATCGTGTCTGTCAAGATCACCGACAAGGCGACCGAGTCAGATATCAAGGCTGCACTTGAAGCAAGTTTTGGACAGGGCCGTGCAGCTGGTGGCAGTGTGAATGCTTCTTTCGGTCTCGATAAGACGAACGCATTCAAAAACTGCGAGACTACCATCACTGTTAACTGGAATGGAGGTGGAGATATCAAGCCTGCCGATGAGCTATGGTCCATCGAGTCACTAACCAAAGCGGCGGCCGCATTCCCCTATAACGTCGCTCGATGCCCGCAGAGAACATAGTAAGCTGTTACTTCGTATTTGCGGTCCCTTTGCACGACAGACTGCTGACGATAACACGTAGTGCTATACTCACAAAGTACGAGAACCTTCTCAGCTTCCAGAAGCTCAGCCCTAAGCCAACTGTTCTTGACTACGACGTTGCTAGTCTCTACACCAACGATCTGTTGGATGCCATGATGGCTTACAAAAACATCTGGAAGAAGATTCATCTAGGTTAGTGTTGAAACTCTGTGAGAAATGCTGTGCAAAAGACTAATTACCATAACCTACTAGACATTACCGATTATGAGGACAACAATGTGACACTGAAGACGGCAAAGATAGAGCCTAGAAAGGTTGATGTCAAGAGGGAGATCAGCAAGCCCAAGCAGATGGAAGCCCTTCACTTCTTGCAGGATCTAGTCGACACGGCTCGCGAAAATGCCGGTGACAGCAGCCAGCAAGTGCTAGAGCTGGTCAACCTCTTGCACTCTCCTGGCGGCACCCATAGCGCGAGTTCTCAGTCATCCAAGAACTTCGACTACCCTGACAACGTCGGCGTTCCGTATGAACCTGATGAGTTCGGTCTGGAGAAGGCCAGGAAGGACTGCAGACTGGAGATGCTCAAGATCGTCAAGGAGGTGGATGAAGTCATTGCCAATCCAATGCTTGCGTTGGACCCGGATCGAGATCTTCAGTACACTAACCCCACTTTCTTCCGAAGATTACTCCCTGTAAGTTTTATGCAGACAGCACCCGTCGTTTGCCCTTTTTCTTTTCTTATTTTTAATGACCTGTCTTGTAGACTGTTACCAAGATTGAGAAACCGAAGCTGGTCACCGCCTCTGCCACCCCGGCCCCAGCGCTGCATGAGAGACTATACTATGCTCCTAAGGAGCTGCCAGACCACTTCAAACCCATGTATGAGAATGCTCTGAAGGACGGCAAGTCTTCCAAGTTTCTCATGACAGCGTGGGCAGGTGATCACACCAACCATGAGCCCGGCACTGTCTTCAACGACTTCCCCGTCGTGACGAATAGCCACATTATCAAGAGCGTCAGCGTCTGGACCAACGACAAGAAAGGCAGCAGCTTCATTGTGGCTTATCAGCTTGACTTCACCGACAAGCCATCTCACTTCCGCAGTCACGACAACAAGCCAGGCCATCCCCCAAACAGCACACAAAGGACCTTTGCAGTGACTAACGTCGGCGATCATATCACGTCGGTGCAGATCACGGCTGGCCAGTTCCCTGATTTCCCGGTCAAGGTCATAAGTTCCATCACGTTGACTACCGCCAAGGGCCAGTCGGCGAAGCTGGGCATGGACGCGCCACCGGAACAGTCAGATACGCTGTGGACAGATGCTCCAGTAGCAAACTACTCTTTCAAAGGTTTTTGGGGCGAAAGCGGGTCAGCATTCGATCGCTTGGGCGTGTTCTATGGTCTTGATGAGTAGAGCACATGTTACAGCCGATAATGTCTCTGGTTTTAGACAATTAGTTTGACCCTCCTCAATCTTGCTCATCGTCTCAATAAATCTTGTATATACGCTTGATATATAGTCCTCTTTCAATCTGAGTTCTGGTTCAGTTGCAACATTCAGTGTAAGGCCGTAAATGGTTCGTACTGATCAGCATACAAAGGTGCCTCTTGCATGTCAGAAGCATCCTCTACACATAGACTCATAGGACTACCTCTAATAGCTTGTACTGGCTACATGATAGACAATTGATCTCCGCCTATTATTCTTTGTATCTGATTCTATACAATCCTTTATATTCTCAACAAAGTACAATCAATATACAACGGTCAATCGCTAATTCCTGTACAGCGCTATCTGATAGTCTCTCAAATAACGATATGGCATCAGAATCACCTGCACTACTAACCCAGCCCGACAAATATCTGAACAATGAGACCACTCCAGCTCATCCCGGTCGTTGACTAGCCGTAACTCCCGCATCCTCTCATGGACACGGGAAGGCAGTTTATCTACATTCTGAAGATATCCTATACTTTGTCTTCTCACCTCGTTGAACTGGGCCTTAGAAACCTTGTCCAAGCCCTCCTTCTTTGACGGGTAACCATGGCAAGTGTTGGTCAGTGTATCATAGCCGCTCATAGTCACCTGAAACGTCTCGTCATGTGTTGACTTTTCCTTTTCAAAAGTTTTGCTGGCTGTGAAAAACAAGACTTTGACTTTCACTGTCACCTTTTCCTTCGTTTTGGTATCGACGGTGTCGTCGCTTGTAGCCACGTAAACACCTGCATCTCCTCCCAGGATGTAGCACGAGACATAATAGTCGCCGTAGACTTCCTGAAACTTGGCTTGCCCATTCGGTTCTCTCAGCAGCGTTTCTGCTTCATAGGAGAGACGAGGCTCTGCTTTGAACCTTATCACTCCATCGCGGACCAAGCAGGTGCGCGACACGCTGTACGTCTACCATATATCAGTCAATTGAGACTGTAGCTAGACCATGGTTCACTTAC
The DNA here is from genome assembly GCA_013186905.1 of Fusarium udum. Lineage (NCBI taxonomy): Eukaryota > Fungi > Ascomycota > Sordariomycetes > Hypocreales > Nectriaceae > Fusarium > Fusarium udum. The sequence goes on from JAAQPG010000100.1 coordinate 9,217, forward strand.
ATCTCTGGTCTCTAGGACTGTCTTGTCATACGACCCTGTCACGCTTGCACTCAGGAATGAGCATCCAACTGCTACTCCCAAACTACCACTGGTATGCTCCATACCAGTCGAGTGAGACTTGGACTCAGCATCGCGAAAGTTATGTCTGCCCTCCACTTTACCGTCATAAAGCAGTCGCTGCTTTTTGAGTTCGTCAATATTGAAGGGAGATATGGACGTGATCCAGGGATTTGGTGTAGATATAAGTTTCGTTGAGAAGCCAGTGCCCAAGGTGAGCTCTCGATGAATCCATGGGATGACAAGCTCTCTACCAATGTCAATCTGTTTCTCTACGGTAGGCACCGGGAGGTCTTCTAGAGATAACATTGTACGACAGTATATCCTCAGGCGTGATGATCAGATCTGTGGTGAAGTTCGATCGTAGGTGTAGCCGTAAGCATAGAAAGTGTAGGGACCGTCCGCCAAACACGAAACCCTCTTTGAGAAGTCGGATCATGTGAATAATGACTCCAGGCGCAAGGGATCTTTTCAGACCGACAGTCCAGATCTATGACATACTTCAGCTGAAAACAAAGGTTCCAATATTGTGTGATAGTATCATCTGTGTTAATTTAGTGGCCTGCTCAATGTCTAGATGCCTCGATGAGGATAGGATGTGAACTCATCTGTATCACTCAAGGGTCTCGAACAAGCGACCAGGGTTTGCGCTTTGATCAATAGCTCTTAGTGGCGTCGTCGTAGTGCACTACGGTGGAGTACAAACCATGCCATAGCCTAAAAATACGCATATAACAGGATCATCGCACAAGTATAGAGTACCTCGTAAACAAAAGGCTCGCACGCCAGGGTGTTATCTAAAGACGCTAGATTCTATTAATCCAGTTTCGGAGGCAATGTGACCGAATCGTGCCATGCTGTATGTTCACGGAGGTAAATATGCATTCTCTTCGGCTATCGGCATCTCTCGGCGCCAATTGTCTCAGAGTCTGGGGAACTATTGAGTGATACATGTTCTAGCCTTGGGTCCATGGGTTCAACGACTTTTGCGGGCTGTAAGCGAGCTGAACTCCAAGCTGTATCCCCTGAGCCAGAACCTAAACCACAGTTGTTATCACAAAAGCTCCTCATGATTTCTGTTCTCCCAAACGTTGCCAGGACATAAAGGCAAATTCAAAGCTTTCCAAGCACCTTATCTTTTTTTTTTGCATTTAGAACACAACAAAACTTTTCTTCACCATGCCTCAGCAAGAGACTACGGTACGCCATTCCGTGGCACCCGCTAATCGCGGTGGCAAGGACAATACCAAACCTCAGCCGTATGTCACTCCATCATCCATAACACAGCCAGGCCATGACTAATCTATGTCATTACATAGCCCCAAACCCCTACCAGCTCTGAAGTCAATTGATCAAGTAGAGTTGAGCAATCTGCAGGGCGTTAAAGTATTGGATGGTGCGGGGGTTGTCCAACTAAAAGATGATAGTTATCGCATCTCCCAGGCTGCTCGAGACGCCCATATCGATAAGATTCTCAGTCTAAGTCAAGATAACCCATCCTTAGGCTCTATCAGCTTTCCGGGAATAGAGGCCACGCTTGACAATCCTGTCACCATGTACGTGGGCTACTTCCATCCCAAGGTTGTAGAGGCAATTAATGCATCCCCTGTAAGGCTGCTCTATATCAAGTATGCATGCGAACTCCCTCGGCTGACGTGTTGCAGGAACTACTCTGCTTTACTCCCAACATAGTTGTCGAAAAGTATGTCGTTACTGAAGAACCCTCCTCTAATTGGGGAGCGTCCAAGGTCACGTTGTCGGACGACAGGTTCAACGAGATCCAGACCCTGAACGAGAACAAACCCAATTCATGGGTCAGAGACACAGCAGTCATGAACAAGAAGGGAGAGAATGTGACTATCTGTATCATTGACGGCGAAGGCTATGTGAAAAACGACATAGAGGTAAGATTTACTGCAATTATTTCCACCGAGAGTTGTGTCAGCTAAGGGGGACATTCTAGGCTGGTCGTCCATTTACGATTAATGCCTGTAAAAAGGTCGGTAAGGCAGAAGACCACTGCACTGTAGTCACCAACATTGCCTGTGGGCAAAGTCACGGTAGTAAGTACTCATCGAAACCTCTTACCAGGTAGAAACTAACCAGTTCGAAAGTCGCTCCCAAAGCAAGTGTCAAAATTCACTACTTCTTGGGCACGATGCCTACGCAAGGTTTTGTGGCATGCGCATTATCCGGTATTCAGTGGGCAATCCAGAACAACAACTTGGCAGGTCGTATCGTTTTGAATATGTCTTGGGGGCTTGGAGACCAGGAGCCTGGTGCCGTTCGAACTGCCTCATACATCCTTCAACGGCTGATAAAAGACTACAACATCATTCCGGTCGCTGCAGCTGGGAACAGTGGGGTAAGACAACAACGAATCAGCCTCTTGAACCAATTACTGACATGAAATCAAAGACATGCTTGTTAAGTATATCAAAGTCCTGGCCTCAATGTGAGCGCGGCGTGATAGTTGTCGGTAATACAGACAAGAAGGGCAAGATCAACCATCAATCATGCTATGGTCCATGTTAGTAAACTGCTCTGTGGGTAGAATGTCTTCAGAGCTGACGAAGCAACAACAGTGGTGGACGTCTACGCACCAGGTACGGACATAGCAGTGCCAGGTAGCAACCTGACGATGTCAGGCACATCGTTTTGTGAGTTTTGGATATCTTTCTTTACTTCAATCCCTTCCTTCGAAAACTGACAGACCTGTTTAGCCGCTCCATTAGTCTCCGGTTTTCTGGCCAATCTTCTTTCGTCCGAAAGCCAGGATAATCACTTCGCGACAATCACTTCTGGAGAACTGTGCAAGATGTTGCAAGAGAGTTTCTCCGTAAAGACAGATCAATGGAAAGCCCCGAATCTGTTATTTCCGGGTGATGTGCGAACCATCACAGCACGCATGCCAAAGCCAGACTTGGACGCGCTCACCATTACAGTTAGTATCAAGAGTCTACACTTTTACCAAGACCAGATCGCTCATGAACGGGTACAGATGATTAAGGGCAACTATGGGATCAAGCCTCCCCGAGGTACAAAGACACACAGCACGACTCTCGATTATCTGCAGAAGATCGCAGTCGCAGTCAAAGAGAACAAGCCGGATGAGTACGAGTCACTCTTGAATAAGCGTGCTGGGGCCGAGGGCTGGGATGACATCCCTGAACTCAAGAGTTATTGGAGCGACTTGAAGAGATTTAAGTGCGAATATGATGTTGACAATGAGTCGATAGCAAACGACCTGATTCACCAAATGTCACAACGTTCATTTGACGCGCCTGGGGTCTTTGGCTGGACCGGCAAACTGAAGCCTTGACCATTGGCTACAGAGGCACCGTCAGGAAGTTGTTTTTAATAAAACAAGAATCATAGTCAAGTAGCTCTTCAACTCAAGAGCTCGGAAGAGGATACGTCATTCGTGTTGGAACATTATGTTCAGTTGTTCAGGCTACTACCATATTTCTAACCCATATATATGTGTATATATATATATACATATCGATACTTTCCTAAGAAATGCTACGAAAATATGCATCGCTGTGCCCGTCATTATGGCGATTTTATTACTTGTCCCCAAAAACACTTTCGAGTATATAAGAGTCTGAGACGCCTTCAGCTCCGCTAGTCTAAAGGCCTTACTACTTCGGCCTTCTCTGTTTAGGTTAAAAGAGGTCCATGGTACCCCAAGTCAAACGAGCGGTACGAAACTGAGGCATCAGTGAGATGAAGGTGTTGTCGATCGCTTAAAACTGTATATAAAAAGCGGGGTATAGAACGAGTGACGTGGCGAGATCAAGACCTTCTGTTGTTTCTCTTACTGGGCCTTTCCTTCAACAGCAACAGACCAGATCTGCTGAACGCATCGAAGTCCAGCTTCAAAAGCACCCTGGATCCATCCATGAGTAAAGCTAGCCTGCTCACCCGCAAAGAATACTCTGTTCTCCCAATCAGTGCTTCTGCATGGTATCCAAGAACTTGGTCTTTTGCATCGGGCCGAAATAGCAAAATGCGCTTCCACCAGCCAGTTCATCAGCTGGGAAGACTTGTGATGCTCCAGCTTCGAGAAGGTCAAGAGACTTGGCTCCGGGGAAGATTCTGTTGAGATTCTCAGCGGCGATCTGGATTCGCCGGTCTGGGGAGAGGGACCCGAGAATAGTAGCATCTTGTTCAAAGGTGTATGCTGCCATGATGACACCACGGTTAGAGTGTTCGAACTGAGTGTTGTCTTCTGTCTTGGGGAACATGGTATAACGGATAGGAAGATCGCTGACGAGACCACCGTCCAGGCCTTGACCCGCTTTAGTGAAGGCCTCCTCCCACCATCTCTTCTTGTACTGGAGGAGGATCTTGGTGACTTCCACGTAGCGAACGTCGCGAACTGCCATTTCCTGCATGGGAACGAAGGGCTTGGACTTGGCAATTGTTCGCTGAGCTGTATACGGGATGGCTAGGATGAGATAGTCTGAGGTGACGGACTTCCTCAAGCTGTTGGCTGTGACTTCGTAGGTCACCTTGACCGGAGCTTGGAGAGGGATTTGAGGGTCCGATTGTTCATTGATACCAATCTCGGTGACTCGAGCACCGTAGATGATATCTTCAACCAGCGATTCTGTGAAGTATTAGTCAAGGTCATCGTCAATGAAGGCGCAGAAGTGACTCACTTTCTTTTCTATCACTAGAGACGAAGGCGTTGGGCACAGCATCCATCCCTTCTTGAAGCTGCTTCATGCCCGCCTGCTCACCGCCTTTGTTACTTGACAAAAAGGCATCTTTGAAGGACTCAATGAAGCCATTCTCAAAGACGACATGAGCATTGCCAAGATCATACAGATTGATAGCGTCTTCAGTCCACCCCGCAACGTCAGTCAAGTAAGATCGTAGCGTGTAGCTATCATACTTCTTAGTGATCGCGGCATATGCATCTTTGATAGCTTTGACTTGGATCTTCTCAGGAAATGAGATCTCATCTGCAGCCTCATCGTAGGCGTCCCAAAAGTCATCGACGACTTTTCCAACAGCCTCTGTGAACAGCTTGTCGCACGTCTTGCCTTTCTCGCATTTACGGAGACCAGGGAAGAGAGACAGCAGCTTGGGGTCTTTTGTCTGCAAGAGATCATTAAAGCGATCGTAGGTGAGCGTCTCGCCGTAGCCTGAGATGTAAATGAACTTGTTCTTCATCTCAAAGTCGAACAACTGCGGTTTTAGACCAAAGTCTTCGATGTACTTGTGTAGTAAGTAGTGGTTCGCGGGAATGCGCATGGCGCCACCCTCACCATGAAGACCATGCGCGAAAGATGGCTCGCGGAAGGTCTTGACTCGTCCGCCGACTCGCGAAGAGGCCTCAAGGATGGTGACCTTGAATCCAGCCTTCTTCAGCTCATAGCCAGCACAAAGGCCAGAGACACCAGCGCCGACGATAGTGACCTACTTATCTGTAGCAGGGTATAGCATAGAGAAGATTACTGCACTTACTGTTGGGCTGCCTGGAATCTTCTCTCCGGGTTTTCCAGGTCCATCTTTCATGAGAGCCAACAGAACATCTTGCAACTGCTCAGACTCGTCGGGGATAGGACGATCCGCATCTCCGATCTTTGACTTGACTTCTTGAAATAGGGTTCTGGAGCCATTCTTTTTCTGCTTCTTGCACGCGATGAAGTAGCTCAGAAGTGGGAGGGTGCTCTCGGAATGAATCTCACAAGTGAGAAACTCATCCGTGGCGAGGTCAAATGTTGAAGCCATGTTTCCTTGGGGATGTAGTATGAGAGTGTATTTGATTGTTGGTTGCTTGCTAATGCCTTCAAAGAAAGGTTGTCGCAATTGTGTACTTTATGTAGTATTTACTTCGCGGTCAATCGAAGCTGGAGCTAGGTCTAGGTTGCGCAGGTGACAGATGAATCATTGGCGGCGCCACTCAAGTGGCTGGCTGAGATTCCTGTAATTCACTATCACATTACTCCCAAATTCTCAATCACAAACAAATATGCCTAGAATCGTAACAAGATATCACATTTCATACGCCACGAGATGCATATGGACGTGAAAGCTGAAAGGTATGTGATAGAGAATCAGTGCATGGCGTTCTAGACCCAGGCCTGACGCAGGAAGTGCCAGCTAACAACTGCCCAGTCCGTGGCTAGCTGAGCATATCTACTCAAATATTGATCCTACTTTGTGATGCAGGTTGTGAGACTAAGCTAATTTTGTAACAACTTAATCGCTTGGCTTATTACTCTGCGGTCGAGGTGATAATCTTTCAGTTGGCAGCGGTTCTCAGAAGTGAACACCTACACTCTACAGCTGAAACCATGAGTGAGCGCTTGACCTAATTCAGCATTTCAGCCCTCGGGGGTTAATTGAACGACTGAGACATGCAGCTTTCTTCCAATATTTGACGTCAGGTAGAGAGGCAAGAGGGGGGTTCAGTAAGAGTTTGGGTATTATTGGGCTCCCGGCAGCAATTCGGGAGCGAGAGTATCGTTTTACTTAACATATTTCCTGTCTAACGTTAGTCGTTCTCGAACAGTGGAGGTATTGCTCCGGATTGTAAATGTCTTATCCCAGCTTATCTGTTGTACAAAGCGTAGAT
>JAAQPG010000100.1:15954-49812 GCA_013186905.1 Fusarium udum
TGCTGTTTACAGCTCAACATTATCTTAGCTTGTCTTTTGTTATCTTATCTTATCTTATCTTATCTGACATACATATTCAGTGCACTGCAATTAACTTCTTGCTGCAGAATTTATATAAAGGAGAATAATAATCTTAAAATACTTAATAATCTATCTAATAATTAGTAAGCAATTATAATATTAACTGCTCTCACGCAAATTATTAGTCAGTGTACGATTTTGTTGTTAGAAACTATTAGTTTTTTATTTACAAAGTTTTATAAGGTGTTTTAGTTATGCAGTGTGTCAAGGAGACCTTGTCTTCAAGCACTAATGCTCTTGCAGCTACGTTCAAGAAACAAAGATAAAATAATTCAAGCCTACTATCGCAGATTTACCTCAAGTTTTCTATGCAATGAGGGTAATAACGCGATCAATTAATCCTTAGCACTCGGTACGCGTCAGGTTACCCTGTATCATTGCAGTATTAAAATGATGACTAATATGTCAGGCGACATCGATGATTGTCATGTCAATTAAGCGTACGAGTTAGCTGCAACTAATTCGCCAGTCATCGGCATATTCTTTCCTTTTTCGCATTAATGATCTGAGAATTCGGCATCGACCTGCCCGGAGTAACGACCTCCGACGCTTCGCCCGCTGCCGGTCCAATGCCCCCATCGGCTCCGTTTGCCCCGAACCAAGAACATTGGTCACGCTCACGTGCGGAGATTGACCCTCTAACCAACTCGAGAGCAAAGACCCCACGGCACGTTGACGAATCTGGGGTAGATCCGGGGTAAAAACGCGCAGCGGGCATCGGCCCAAGTCTTCCCCCACAAGCAAGTTTTGGGGTTGATTGAATGGTACGAGTTCCTCGGTTCATCTACCGGAGAGGGAAATGTCACTGCCAACCTTGGTTCCAACCCCACAAAGTCAGATTGATAGATATAAAGGACTGTGGAGATCGTCAAAACGAAACACAAACACCAGACTCGACCATCTTTACTTCCACTTGAGTCAAGTCCGCTTATCTTCAAGATGTCGAAGCAAGTTGCCGAAGAAACTCACCTACCCGACGCTGACGCCAATGACTTCCAGGGTCTCGTCCTCGCCGATGTCATCCCCCGCGATCGCAAGCCATGGTACTCCGACTGGACACTATGGAAACTCAACCTCCTCCTCCTCAGCGGTCTTCTGACTCAAACCGCTACCGGTTTTGACGCGAGCATGCTCAATGGAGCGCAATCGCTGCCTCAATGGCAGTCATATTTCGGCGAACCCAAGGGAACGCGTCTTGGCGCTATGACGTTTGGACCCAACGGTGGTGTTCTCATTTCGATCCTTATCTCATCCCAACTTTGTGATTGGCTTGGACGAAGAAAACCCATCTTTATCGGATCGATTACTATCATTGTAGGCGCGATTGTTCAGACTTGCTCCTATAACTATGGCATGTTTGTCGCTTCGCGCTTCATCATCGGTTTCGGCCTCGGTATTGTTTCCACTGCGGCGCCTCCTCTCCTCTCCGAAGTTACATACCCAACACATCGTGGAAAGATGACATCTTTCATGATGGTCTCGTGGCCACTTGGTGCTATCATTGCTGCTTGGGTCACCTACGGAAGCTTCCAGATGCAAAGCTCTTGGGCATGGCGTCTTCCCAGTCTCCTTCAGGGCGCGTTCTCTGTTGTTCAGGCTTCGTTGGTCATGTTTGCACCAGAGTCTCCTCGATGGCTCATCTACAAGGGTCGATATCAGGAAGCTAAGGATATTCTCGTCAAGTGGCACGGTTACGGAGATCCCAACTCGAGACTTGCACGATTTGAAATGGCGGAGATCACAGCGACTCTCGAGATTGAGAAGGTCCAGAAAAAGTCTCGATGGGCGGAATGGATCTCCACTCGCGGCAACTGGCATCGATTCTTCCTTGCTCTGTACATCCCCGCCATGTTGCAGTGGTCTGGAAATGCCCTCACCTCGTACTATCTCTCCAAGGTCCTCAACTCCATCAACATCACCGACCACAAGACCCAGCTTCTTCTCAACGCCGGTCTCCAAATCTGGGGTTTCCTTTCGGCTGTTGTTTTCGCCACCATGATTGATAAATTTGGTCGACGCAGACTCTTCCTTGTTGGCATGTCAGGTATGGGTGTATCATACATCATCTGGACAATCTGCTCTGCCCGCAACCAACAGGAGAACTTCGAGCACATTGGCTACGCTGGCGCAGTTTTAGCCATGATTTTTGTCTTTTCATTCTGGTACCACGCCTGTTCTCCCATTGGAGCCACTTATATCATGGAGGTCACACCGTACTCGCTCCGTGCGAAGGCATCTATGTTGTATCAGCTCACCGGCAACTTGGCTGGTGTTTACAACGCTTTCGCCAACCCTGTGGCTATGGAAGCTATTGCTTGGAAGTACTACATTGTTTGGTGTGTCGCGATTGCTGTTCACTTGACCCTGATCTTCTTCTTCTTCCCTGAGACCAAGGGCTATTCTCTTGAGGAGGTGGCAGAGATCTTTGATGGACCCGATGCTCCTGTTGGTGCGAATGCGATTGGTCAGAAGAAGATAGATGACATGGCGATGCACAAGGAATGAGAGGCAAATAACTTTAGGGTTGATGTTCTGTAGAGGCATGATAACAATAATAGTCTATTGCTATGCTGCTTTATCTCACGGAGGGGAACCTTCAGGCAAACCCCTCCTGTATCACGTGCTAAACCAGATCCTAACTAAGATGCATTCTCTCAATTAGTCACATTTCTAGCCTTCTGATTGGCCGGCTTTCCACATTCGAGTTGGGGGCTGCGGGATTCACCCACTACCTTGGGCTGCGCTCACGGGGCAAGAAAATACTGAACCTTGATATAGGGCGTCAAAATAAACTTAGAAAAGAGTCCCCTAAGCTTAGGCTAAGTTTACCTGAATATTTTCATCACTTGGGGTCAAGGTCCTGAGTTTTCTTTCCTCCCCTAGGCTGCCTAGTCAGCCTTTTGGTCAGCCAGTGACCGTTACGCCACAGAGGCATGAGGTAGAAAGGAAGTAAATTGACTATTACGAGCTACTGTCCTAGCCCAGTGACTACCATCGCCACAGTTATCGGAATGACACTGAGATCCCCCAAGATAATTAAGTTACGCAAGGAAAAGGTTACAAAAATAAAAGTTTCACCCAGACAAGCACTCCGCCGTCTCTCGCCCAACCATACCAAGTGTTACCATTATAGTGCCGCAGTCGTAGTGGGATAGAAAAGTGCATTGTTGAGACAGCTCACAACAGCGTCACCACTACCTTGAAGAACGCTCAAGCAATCAGCCGCATCTCCTTCTCCGAACGGCCCAAGAGCACTGTCGCAAGCACCAAGGTTCAAGGCAAGTTGAACGGCATTCTGCCCAGCCAAACTGGAACAAGCCGCTGGGAGTGTCGAGATACACACCCCAGAGAGGGCATTGTTAAGACAATTGACGACAACTGAGCCGGAGGTGAAGAGGCCGATACCAGAGGTAGTGCAAGACGCTACGGTGCCTGTGTTGTAATCGCCGAGTGCTGTCCTACAAGCAGGAGCGGCTACAGCGATAGCGACAGAGCCAGTCAAACTGCCAATGCTCTGGCATTCTTGAGGAAGTGTGAAGCAGGCCGGCTGAGGGGTTGGCGTGGGCGTGGGCGTGGGCGTAGTCGTAGGCTCATCGCAGAATGGAAGGCCAGTAACGGTACTTGAGCCGGACGCAAGACCAAAAGCAATCTCAAGACACTCAACGATGCTGGTACCTGTTGTACTGCCAGTGATGTCACCAGTGGAGAGACATGTAGCAGCACTTCCAGCGGCGAAGGGACCGAGAGCAACAGCGCAAACGGCAACATCGGCGACAAGCTCAAGACCATTGGCGTTTGCCAGATCTGTACAAGACTCGGGCAGAGTTGTGATACAGCGCTCTTGCAAGGCATCAAGGACACAGTTGAAGATACTCAAACCAGAAGAGCCAATGACGGGGGTGGTTGCGAGACAGGATGCAACGTTACCAACGGCATAGGGGCCCAGGGCAACAGTACAAACAGCGAGGACAGGGACAAGAGCTAGACCGTTGGTAGTCTCGAGTTCTGCACAGGCAGCGGGGAGAGCCACGGCGCAAGAACCTGAAACGTTTGGCGAAGGGATACACTCAGTTGCAGAGGAGGTCTGGGGTTCGGCAGTGGTTGGGCTGGCGGAGGTTGGGGCTTCGGTTGTAACAGGCTCAGCAGATGTCTCTGCGGCGGAGGATGTAGGCTCGGCGCTGGTCTCGGGGGCAGCGGAGGAGGACTCGGGAGTAGACGTCGTGGCAGGGGCTGAAGAGGTATCGACTGCGCTGCTGGTAGGCTCAGTGTCAACAGAAGACGTCTCAGCGGGCTCGGAGGACGTGGCTGGGGCAGATGAACTCTCAGCCTCCGAGGAGCTGGCTGGAACATCACTGGAAGTCTCAACAGGAGCGCCCGAAGAGGTCTGAGCCGGAGCGTCAGAAGATGTTTCGACGACATCTGAGGTAGCCGGTGAGGAGGACTCGTCGACGGGCGAAGAAGTAGTACTAGCGATAGCCTCGGAGCTGCTGGTCGGTTCGGTGCCCGCGGAAGACGTCTCAGCTGCGTCAGAAGATGTGGCAGGCGCAGAGTCTGAGGAGCTGTTGGCACCAGCATCGCTAGAAGTCTCTGCGGGAACATCGGAAGAGGTCTCAGGAGTATCTGAGGTGGCGGGAGACGACGTGACACTGGCGCCAGAGTCATCGGAAGTGCTGGTAGGCTCAGCACCGGATGAGGATGACTCAGGTGCATCAGAGGGGGTTGCAGCAGCAGATGAGCCAGCGTTGCTTGAAGTTTCCGCGGGTACATCGGCTGTAGACGATGACTCTCCAGCTGGGGCAGATGAGGACTCAGTGTCGGCGGACGAAGTTGGTGAAGCGTCAGAGGTAGATGAGGCACCGGCATCTGAAGAGCTGTTGGCGCTATCACCACCGGAAGTCTCGGAAGGGCCATCTGAAGTAGCAGTAGACTGCTCGGATGCTGCAGATGTAGGCTCAGCGGAAGAATCACTGGAAGCGTCTGAGCTGGCAGCGGCACCGGAGGAAGTCTCAGGGGCGTCGGAGGTAGCAGGTCCAGAGGAGGCGCCACTATCGGATGAAGTGTTGACACCAGCATCACTGGAAGTCTCAGAGGGAGCATCTGATGTGGCAGCGGATGACTCTCCAGAGTCTGTAGAAGTGCCAGACGTCTCAGTGCGTTCCGACGACGCGGCGGAAGAGGACTCAGGCGACGCAGATGAAGCCCCAGAGGATTCGCCAGCGGTAGCTGCAGTGCTGGAAGTGTCCGAGCCAGCATCGGTTGTAGCAGAGGATCCATCGGAAGTTGACTCAGGTCCAGATGAAGAAGCCGCCGAGGACTCTCCACCGGCCCCAGAAGTGGCAGATGCTGATGTACTCTCAGAACCAGAGTCTGAAGAGGTACCGGAAGACTCACCAGCATCAGACGAAGACTCAGCGGGAGGAGCAGATGTGTTGGAACTCTCAGAAGGAACACCAGAGCTGGAAGAAGCATCAGGTCCTGATGAGGTAGTGATGGCACCCGAGTCAGAAGATGAAGCACCGATAGTCTCAGAACCGGGACCGGAAGAGGTATCTGCGGGGATACCAGAAGACTCTCCAGCGGAGCTAGAAGTCTCTGCTCCAGCTCCCGATGAGGTAGTAGCGGCACCTGAGTCAGAGGTTGAAGAAGCGCCGGTGGCAGGAGAACTAGAACCAGTAGAGGTATCTGGGCCTGATGAAATGTCAGTGATCTCTTCTGAAGAAGATGATGAACTAGAGATTTGTGTAATGAATCCTGATGAGGTGAAAGCGATGAAAGTAGGTCCAGTGGTGCTGTCAGACGTAGCCCCGAATGCAGATGAGGCGGCCTCTGAGCCTGGTTGAGACGAAGTGAGTTCAGTGGGAGCACCAGTTGAAGCCTCGAATCCAGTTGAGGTGGTATCTGCACCAGAACCAGACGACGAAACTTCAATGGAAACTTCAGCTGAGGTGGTTTCTGAGCCTAATCCGGTGGAAGCCTCAGTGGCAATTCCGGTAGAGGCACCGGATCCAGCAGAGGTAGTCTCCGAGCCAGAAACAGTTGAATCTCCTGATCCAGTCGAAGTGGTCTCTGCACCGGCTCCAGTGGATGCTGTTTCTTGACCAGAACCCGTTGAGGCGGTCTCTCCACCAGGGCTAGATGAAGCCTCATCTGAACCAATAGAGGTACCACTGGTAGAGACAGGGACATCAGTGCTGCCAGTCTCTGGAGCGGAAGCTGAAGTAGATGCACCTGGGCCAGCGGATGAAGTGGCACCAGTAGGTTCAGAGGTACCAGAGCTTCCAGATGAGACCTCAGATCCAGCTGATGAAGTCTCCGAGCTGAGCTCAGATGAAGAAGCTCCAGAGGGAACACCAGTTGAAGATTCTTCAGAGCCGTCAGTGCCTGTAGAGGTAGGGGCACCAGTATTGCCAGTCTCTGTGAGTGAAGCAGAAGAAGCACCCGAATTGGCTCCAGATGTCTCGGTACCAGAGCCAGATGATGCCTGACCAGTGGGAAAATCTGTTGTGGATCCTTCAGTGGCATCCGAGGTGCTGCTTGCAGTACCCGCGGTACTAGTGTTGCCAGTCTCGGTAAGCGAAGCAGAGGAACCACCAGTTGCCGCCGAAGATGTTTCAGCGCCAGATCCAGATGATGTCTCACCGGTAGGAGCTCCTGTTGGAGATACATCAGAGGTGCTGCCCGTAACGCCAGTGTTACCACCTGTCTCCGAGACTGAAGCCGTCTCACTGCCAGAAGCTTCAGCGCCAGAACTAGACGATGCAGCTTCAGTGGGAACTCCTGTTGAAGATCCGTCAGAGCCGTCAGAGGTACTGCTTGCAATCTCAGTGCCAACAGTGTTTCCATCGGTCGGGGTATCTGAGGAAGCACCTGAAGGAACCAAGCTAGACTCTAAACCAGATCCAGAGGACGAAGCTGAAGGATCTCCAGTGGAGGAGACTTCAAAGCCACCAGAAGTGGTGCTTGCAGAGCCTGGCGCACCGGTGTTAGCATTGGTTGTGGTATCTGAAGAAGAACCTGATGCAAATGGAGATGTCTCTGAGCCGGACTGCGAGGATGAAGCTCCTGTAGGAAGACCAGTAGATTCTCCTTCAGAGCCACCAGATGTAGTGCTTGCAGATTCAGAGACACCAGTGTTGCCACTAGTCTCCGAGTCCAGAGTTGAAGAAGCACCCGATCCGTCTGAAGATGTCTCTGCGCCAGGGCCAGATGCGGTAACGGTGGGAAGCCCCGTTGAAGATCCGCCAGAGCCATCAGCGGTGCCAGTAGACTCAGAGCCGCCAGTGTTGTCGTCGGTCAAGGTATCTGAAGATGCACCAGATACGGCTGAAGTGGTCTGCGGGCCAGTTCCAGAGGATGAAGCTCCTGAAATAACCTCAGTGGAAGTTATTTCAGAGTCACCGGAACTGGTACTTTCAGAACCTGGACCGCCAGTGTTGCCATCAGTTACAGTCTCAGATGCAGTATCTGATCCAAATGAAGAAGTCTCTGAACCGAAATTAGAGGACACGGCTCCGGAAGGAATCTCAGTTGACGATGCTTCAGAACCGCCAAAAGTGGGGGTTGCGGAGCCGGGGGCAACCGTGCTACCACCAGTCTCTGTAGCTGGGACTAACGAGGTATCAGACAATGGTTGCGACGCGGCGCCAGAGGTTGACTCGCTACCGGTACCGGAGGTTGATAGAGTACCCGATGGAGAGCCAGTGTTGCCGTTGGCAAGGGAGCCGGAAGCTTCTGAGCTTTGTTGGGATGCCGTACCAGAAGTACCCGGGCCTCCAGCACTTGTCGTCAAAGATCCGTCGGTGCCAGCAGAGGTAGTTCTTAGAGACTCAGTACCAACGGTGCCGCCGTTGGTCAGGGTGTCTGACACTGAGGATGCAGAAGAAGCACCCGAACTCTCCTGGGGTGCGGAACCAGAGGTACTGAAGGAAAGCTCGGAGCTACCAGTAACAGAAGCTGGCAAATCATCCGATGTAACTCCAGTTGGAGATACTGTGGAGCCACTGGAAGTGTCACTCGCAGAACCAGAGTTGACATCGGTGAAGGAATCAGAGGTTGAGGATTGGGGAGAAGAAACATCTGAACTTTGCTGGGAAGGGGAATTGGAAGTGCTTGAAGCGCCAGAGTCGGAGCTTCCGGGGGAAGACGTTGACTGACCTTGAGAACCACTAGAGGTTGATGAAACACCCGAGCCCTCGCTAGTTCCGGTGGCTCCAGGGGATACAGTCGAAACAGGCGTGGGCTCGATCACGATCACGGTACCGATAGGATCTGTACCAGATGGTGCCAGAGTTATACTTGTGCCAATGGGTCCACTACCTGTGATGGTGGTGTAGGGACCAGTGAAGGTAGAACCAGGTACTGAAGTTGAGGGCTCGAGGATGATGACAGTGCCGATAGTATCTGTGCCTGATGGTGGAAGTGTCAAGGTAGAGGTACCAGTAGCGGTACCCGTGTTGATGCCAGTGATAGTGGTGAAAGGCCCAGTGAAAGTCGAGGCAGGAGCTGAAGTCGAAGGCTCAAGAACAATGACAGTTCCGATGGTGTCAGTTCCTGTTGGGGGCAGAGTTATGGTCGATACTCCTGTGCCTGTGCCTGTGTTGATACCAGTGATCGTGGTGAAAGGACCTGTGAACGACGAAGCAGGGACTGATGTTGATGGCTCGAGCACGATGACGGTTCCAATGGTATCGGTTCCTGACGGTGGGAGGGTGACTGTTGAGGCTCCTGTGGCGGTACCTGGGCTGACACCAGTTATCGTGGTGAATGGACCAGTGAATGTCGACGCAGACGCCGATGTTGAAGGTTCCAACACGATAACTGTGCCGATGGTATCTGTTCCAGATGGCGGGAGTGTGATGGTCGAGGCTCCAGTTGCAGTACCTGTGTTGACACCAGTGATGGTAGTGTAGGGTCCTGTGAAAGCAGGAGCTGAAGTTGAGGGCTCCAATACAATAACGGTACCAATAGTGTCAGTTCCAGCGGGCGGTAAGGTGACGGTCTGGGCTCCCGTAGCTGTACCTGTGTTCACTCCGGTGATAGTGGTAAACGGGCCTGTGAAGGTAGTTGGGGTAGCAGCGGTGGAAGGCTCCAAGACAATCACGGTACCGGTAGGGTCATTACCAGAGGGAGGTAGAGTCAGGGTGGAAGCGCCAGTTGCAGTGCCAGTATTGACACCCGTGATTGTCGTGAAGGGACCAGTGAAGGTTGTGCCGGTTGAGGGCTCGAGGACAATGACAGTACCGACTGAGTCAGTGCCAGAGGGGGGAAGAGTCACAGTTGAGGCACCAGTTGCAGTCCCAGTGTTCACGCCAGTGATAGTCGTGAAAGGTCCAGTAAAAGTCCTGGTTGTTGACGGCTCAAGCACAATGACAGTACCAATCGAGTCAGTTCCAGAAGGTGGCAAGGTCACAGTAGAAGCGCCGGTACCTGTGTTAACACCTGTGATTGTTGTGAAAGGTCCAGTAAACGTCTTGGTCGTGGATGGTTCCAGCACAATGACAGTGCCGACCGTATCGGTGCCTGAAGGCGGAAGTGTGACGGTAGAGGAACCAGTACCAGTGTTGACACCAGTGATGGTAGTGAAAGGGCCGGTGAAGGTTGTGCTTGAAGGAGGGCCAATAACGATAACAGTACCGCTTGGGTCACCACTTGAAGGAGGAAGGGTGACGGTGGTTGGGATGGGACCAGCTCCTGTGATGGTGGTAAAGGGACCAGTGAATGTGGTTGCTGAGGCAGATGAGGATGGCTCAAGAATGACGACAGTTCCAGTTGAGTCGGTGCCAGAGGGTGCAAGAGTGAGAGTTGCAACGCCACTGCCAGTGTTGATACCGGTGATGGTTGTGAAGGGACCTGTGAAGCTAGAGGCAGGAGAGGTAACTGAAGGCTCGAGGATGACAACCGTTCCGGTTGGGTCAGAGCCAGATGGGGCCAGCGTAAGTGTTGCAGTCAGGCTTCCTGAGTTGACGCCGGTGATTGTAGTGAAGGGGCCAGTAAAGGTGCTTCCGGGCCCGGTTGTGCTAGGCCCAAGGACGATGACAGTGCCGATGGAGTCGGTACTAGAAGGAGGAAGGGTAACAGTGGAAGCGGCGGTGCCGGAATTGACGCCTATGATTGTGGTGAAGGGACCTGTAAAGGTCGTCCTCTGCGCAGTTGTGCTTGGCTCAAGGACAATAACCGTGCCGACACTGTCAGTGCCTGAGGGGGGAAGTGTAACTGTGGTTCCAGCAGAACCAGTATTGACTCCAGTGATGGTAGTGAAAGGGCCTATAAAGGTGGTTTTCTGAGCACTGGTGTTAGGCTCGAGCACAATGACAGTGCCGATAGAGTCGGTACCGGAGGGGGGGAGTGTCACGGTCGTACCAGCAGAACCAGTGTTGATGCCAGTAATGGTGGTGAATGGACCAGTGAAGGGACCCTTCGAAGTGACAGAATTCGGGTTGGGGACACCAGAGGAAGCATTTCCGGATCCAGGGGACGTAGTCGTAGGACCAATAACGATAACAGTGCCAGTGCCATCCGTGCCAGATGGTAAGATAGTGAGAGTCGTTGCCGGAGACTTACCTGTGTTGGTGGAAGAGGGCTTGGAACCAGAGGATGTTGGATCAATCACGATGACAGTTCCAACACCACCAGTACCAGAAGGAGGGAGTGTCACAGTGGTAGCCTGAGATCCCGGTCCATCAGCCGTGATAGTAGTGTATGGACCAGTGAAAGTCTTGCTTTGACTACCAGAGGGAACAACTACGATGACAGTTCCGCTGGGGTCATTACCTCCAGGGGGGAGAGTCAAAGTGGTTGGGTGACTTCCTGCAGGTCCATTGTTTGTAATAGTCGTATACGGGCCAGTGAAGTCAGGACGTGTGCCGCCGGAGCCGCCGGAGCCACCCGATGGGTTGACGACGATAACGGTTCCGGTGTGATCGTTGCCAGAGGGCGGTCGAGTGAGCGTAGTGGGGTTCGATCCGGGGTCGTTGCTAGTGATAGTCGTATATGGACCAGTAAAGTACGGTTCCGGGTTACTAAAAGCAAATCATCAAAACTAGTCTTCCCAAGACTCAAATATCGGATGAACTTACCCAGTGATGTACCTGGTCGAAGTCTTCGTGATAGTGAAGGCAGTGACCAAGGTAGTAGGGGCACCAGTAATAGGAATCGTAGTCCCATCGATAGTAAGCACCGTATTGCTAGGAAACACGGCACTAATACTAACAGGCTGAAGCCCAACGATAACTTCAGGCTGGATCTTCACGATAGAGACCCCATCAGGGCACTCCTCCGTAGGTCGAGCTTGGGTAGTTGAGCCCAGGAGCAGAAGCTCAGGGATGAACTGGCGAAGACGCATAGTCGAAGCGAATGACACCCAAAACGACTGTTGTAACAAAGAGATGAAGAAAGAGAGTGGTGATGATGGATATCGAGAGTTCTAACTGCAGAAGACTCTGATATTTATGGATAAGGTTCTGAATAAGGGAATGGAGAACATCACGAGTGAGTTCCCTAAAGCGAACATATCGCAAAAATGGCATGTTCAAGCCCGCAACTAAGGTTTGCAATGTTGGATTATCCTCTATCCGTCTGGGCAAGGGCGAAGACATACCGTCAGGAATGCAGAGATAGTAGACCTTTCGAGTGAAGTTATTTTCAGCTAACCTCGCTTAGAAGCTATATCGAGAATAAATCAACCGTATTCGTTATTCTCTCGCTTCATAACGCCACTGAATTCCTCGAATGTCATGATATTATCATTCCCTCTATCTGCTTTAGGGATCGTAAGGTCTTGGGATGGTGTTGAGGGGGAACCCTTTTGGTTGACTCGTTGGTGATGATTCGAGAGGGTCTGAAGTATAAGTCATATTAACTCTGCCCTAGCTAAGACAAAGTCGTTACCGGCGGGATCTTAATATGGGCGATAGTGGATATAACGGGGGTTTGATAGGGTGAGAGGGTCTTGAGGGAGAGGTTGTGTAACGATGCCCGTTGGTAGGAAGGGCATTGCCGAGACAGACCTTCTACATCCGGTTATGATTTTCAGCTGGTTATGCCCGTTGGCAGTTCCAATCATTGTCTAGAATAGACGAGTTGCAAACCCAATCCGGATAGTCGGTTTAGAAAGACATCGATCCTCACTCTAGTTGCTCGGAACTGGATGTCGTGATAGTATCATGAACCAATGCAGGGGACATTCCAGCAAGTCTTGGAGGGTTAAGCGATGTGATTAACTTTGCTTTTACTTTTACTTTCAAGGGCGGTCTAGATCATGACTGAAGGGGATCGCGTGCCGGATTTGATGTGCTTGTTGTTGTGAACACCTCATCAATGCGTGATCTTTGGAAGTGGTTAGAGACATGCCCATGGGAAAAACATAAATACTCCAACCATCTTTTCGAGGTGAAGAAATACCAACGCACATATCACCGCTTCACTCGTTGGTCATGTTGTTCACTCCACTCATTCTTCTCTTTCCCGCTGTTAGTCATGCCTCCTGGCTCCCCTTCAGGCGAGCACAGCCTTCGAACCCCGAAGACTGTACTGTGACAAGCACTCTTTCCCCTATCACTATGACCAGCATCTATCCTACCTCTACCATTGGACCCCATGGTTCCAGCTCTGGTTCCGGTGGTTCCAATGGTTTTGATGGCTCTGGCTCTGGCTCTGATGGTCCCAATGACTCTGGATCTGGTCATGGTCAGGTGACAGACGGCGGCTCACTCATCTACACCACCGCCCTCCCAACCCTTGGCCCCAATGGTCCAGGTGTACATACTTATACCATCACTGCCCCCTGCGCCTCGTCTCACTGCCAGAGACCTGCCTCCACCGATTGTCCTCCTGGTTTCACCACCACGGCCGTTATCTGCCACGTCTGTGGCGAGCACCCAGTAACCACTACTTTGACTCTGCCTATCGAGTCAGCCACAGCTGCTCAGGGGTCTCATGGTGGGGCCGCCAAGGCTAGTTCTACTCTGACTTCGGTCGTCACGGCCGTGGTTCACAAAACCGTCGCGCCTGTTTCTCCTGCTGAGAGTATTTACCCGTGGATTTCTCGTGGTGGCCCTGAACTACCCGATGCCCAGAAACCGTCTCAGGTCCCTGGTGGCTCTAGTGATTCAGATGGTTCCAAGCATGATGGTGTAGGAAAAGGCGACGAATTACCCGATGGCCCTAAGAACACCGGCGCTCCCGAATCGCCCGCTGGTGCGGACGCTAGTTCTCACAGTACCACTGTGGATGCACCCAATGGAGCCTCTACTGCAGCAGGTAATGAAGCCGGGCACGGAGACGGAGATGAAGCGGGATCGGAATCGGCCTCTCCTTCTGATGACGCTAGTCCATCAGCCGTCGTTGTTACTGGCCATGCACCCAATACCAAGGTGACCAGGTCTATTGTCCTCAAAACCGTGCTCTTTGCTACAATGGTCTTGTATCCTCTCTACATCTAGTCTAGTCAGAAGGATAACTGTTATCCGAGCTCATGTCGAGTCAGAATGTGGGGTTTCTCTTCTCATAATAATCGAGCTTCTAAATTTTTACAGTGCCCTTGTAACTATGCATCTAAGACATGAAGGAGATCGATCTATTAGTTCATCCTTACTTAATACTATTCATCCACTTTTGTTTTGTTGATCAAAGTCATTTTGAACCCCCGCGATTGGTCAAGCGTTTCAGCGGCTCAAGTTGAATGTCTCGGCATCGGCTAGGCGGCTCCATTTGGAGGCTCTTCCAGCTGAACAGGGGTTTACAACGGCGCCAACGATGTGCTAGCTTCTTTTGTCTCTTTTGTCAGCTGTCAACTACAGGCTAACGTTCAACTGTCTCACTGATGACGACGTCGATATCAGCCACACCTCAATATTGTTGGTTATCCTCAGGGAGCAAGAAAACATAAGACTTTAGAAGAGGATACTAAAATAAACTTAGTAAAGACTCCCCTAAATCTAGACTAAACTGCCTAAGCCTTTTTATCACTTAAGATAAAGGTCTAAAGTTTTCTTGCCTCCCCCTGGTTATCTCATAACATGATAGCAGTTTTATTATTATCAATATTTCATCCACTGTCAGTCGATAATTCCTTTTTATTTTCTGCACCTGAAGTATTACTCCATCATCTGGGCATCGCCATTTTGTATCTCCCCCATCAAAGCATCGTACCATGCATCGAGAGCCTCATCAACATTGAATCCACCACCATCCAAGAACTCATTCACCTGATTCACATATGCTTCTACCCCATCACCCATTGAAAACATAATATCATCGCTGGGATTAAAAATAAGCCCCTGTGACATTGTGCCAGAGGAGATGGTCGAGTTCATAGCCCCTGGACTAATGCTGGTGAAAATCGTCTTGGCGTAAACTTTGTTTCTCACGGCCTGGAACAAGTCTTTGTATCTTCCCAAGTATGGCGCCCTCATCTGACTGATCCCCCGGTCGATAAGGTCTAGACATGTGGCAGTGTCGTTGAAGTGTCGATGTGGCCTCGGAGTCTCATTCCCAGTCTGTGGTAGGGCCGTTGCTTGCCTGCAGGATAAGCATGTCAGTCACATTCCAGGGTTCAGCTCGTTCAGCTCGTTCAGCCTACCAGTCACAGTAAAGAGCCGCTAGTCCGACAAGGATAATATCATGCAGCTGTCTAAAACATCGACAGATAGCAGAAATGCCATGTTCGCCCTCGAGTTTGGTCCAGTGACTGATTGCAGTTGATGCAGCCTTGGAACAGTAAGACGCCATTTGACGTGATGGCACCATGAATGTCGGTGATGGTCTGTGTAGTAGTAATTGCAAAAGGCAGTACTCAATCTTCATCTCAGAGTACTCTCGAGATGGCTTCAGTCCCATTGCCTCCAATTGCTGCTCCCATAGTTCAAGGTCTCTCCGTATTTGGTCTGAAGTCGCACAAATCTGCTGGAATGTAGTATCCATAGCCGTGCCGCTCGGCCCTCTCGCTATGTAGATCGACTCAAGGATGCGACCGCCAATTCTCCGCAACGTAATCATGTGACGAATAACCTCAACATTATGTTTCTGGAGAACGGGGGCCATTGAACTCTCAAGGGGTGTAAGGGCATCGAATGTGGCTTTATTAGGTAACATCGTGTGGACTGCATGGTCCCGGATGGACAGAACCCGACCTGTCAGGGTCGCAACTTGCCTAGTTTGCAAGGTCAGTCGAGTCAGAACTCTCGATCAAGCAAGACAACTAACCGCTCCAGGTTGTATGCACACCACCACGTCCTATTCCGGATCTCCAATTCTTCAGCTGTGAAACCCCAGTCTTTGTTGTGACGGTGGAGTCCTGCCTCGATGGCGGCCGACATGATGTACCGACTGAGCTGCCAGAGGTCATTATTGTGGCTGCTGTGAGACGAGTCTAACATCCATATCGCCAGAAGTAGCACTGCTTGTATCCCGAAGAGGTCCCTTGGGTGGTCACTAAAGTTATTGAAGAAGCGCAATGCGGTTTGGAAGTATGTATTGGAATCGTTGAGATCCATCATCGCTGGAGACTGGGCATCTTTCGTGGTCAGTTGACAGCTTGCTAGTGCTAGAATAGCAAACACGGTAAACTTCTCATGGTCACTGCACTGCCTGGGACTCTCATAGATACGCTGAAAGACCTTTCTCAAATGCGGAAGCTGTAAAAATGGCCACCAAATATGTACCCTAGGGATGTAAATGTTGAGGAGAGCCCGTGCAATAGGCTGGGGCGGGAGTCCTGCAGTTGCTTCACAGGGGGGCTGTTCAAGACCATTTCCCTGGCTCCCGGAATCCCACGAGGGAACAAGATTAAGATCCTCGCAAATGTCGATCCGGCTGCGCTGCCGACTGAAGCAGCAGATCATTGATCAGCAGGGTCTTCAATTGATCATCACGATCAATCTTCACTTACCATACTTGCTACCTGAGTACAGATCTGATCCTCCGGTCGTGAGAAAACCCACCTCTTCAGCCTCCTTCTGCAGATCAGCACGGGGCTCCGGATTCACGTCCGATGGTTCGGGCTCTGGTTCGGGGACGGTCTCATTGGGTGTTGGGACCAGTCTCAACCTTGCTTCGAGGTCATTGATCCTATCTTGGAGAGCTTTGACTACAGTGTATGGGTAAGAGACACAGTCTGTGATATTACATGCTTCATTTTGTCGTGCGCATGCTGTACACTGCGGAACTCTGAGTTCGCACTTAGACACAGTGTCAGCCGAGGCCCTGCATAAATGCCATTATTGCCTGTAGATGAACTCACTTTGACCTTACGTGACCGACATCGACTGCATGCTTTTGAAACAGAAGGTTGGAGAGTTGAAAGCATGGAACATTATTGTTTAGGGTAACGATATATTATTTTGTCCGTTTCTTCTTCAAGTAGATGCGTGATGGCCAAGTCTAAATGTCTCGCATCCATCCGAAAATAGTGGGGACATTGTGGTTGACGCCATCACGGATCGGAATTATGCAACTACCGAGCCGAACGTTATCTCGGTGTTATCCGATATCGCGTCAAGCGATAAGCTTGGAACTCACCATGCTTCAAATACACGGGTCATTGTACATCTCACTCTAGTACACGTTAAGCTTCACATTGAATACTGATGATTGAATTTAAGTTAAAATCGATTGATTAAAATTTAAATTCTCATTTCTCACTTTAAATCACATTTTCAATTAGGCTATCGCATATTCCAGGGCAAACATTGACGTTTTATAGTATTATACAGGGTAGTCTCAAAACGACTAAGACGAGAGATGTTTCTGGCCTCCCACTTCCGAGCTCTTACCTTCTCGAAACCACTTCATCCAATGTTTTGCAAATCCTTAAGCTTGCAGGGCTGCCTGGTAATAATGCTCTTACGAAACTCTACCTACGGTACTGTATCGCAAAGGTTCACAAATGAGCTCGCGAAATTAAGCACGCGAACCTGACGCGTCTCGTTGGCTTGTTCACAATTGAGCAGCGTGAGATAGTGCTGATTATCAATTAATTGGAGGCAATCTATCTCAGAGAAAACCTAGGCTTCTCTAGTAAGTGTAGCGGAAGTTGGGATTCTGCCAATCCGTCTTATCGCTCCTTTCGGCCTCCAATCCAATATCAGTGTCGTCATGAGCCTTGCCATATTGTTTGTTGCGCCTCCTGTTCTCTATGCCGCAGAGAACATAGTACGCCAGACCAGTGGCAGCCATCAAGACAAATGCGAAAAGCATAGAGCCGATGCCAAGGGCATACGTGGGCGCTTGTCTATCAAGGAAGAATTGAGGACCGACGATATTGCCAACAGCTGGAAGTCGTCAGTGAGTGGACGGAATTGACGCGAATGACAGTGAGATGGTACATACCGTAGACAATCGCGATGGAGATACCCATAAAACTCTTCTTTGTTGCACCAGCAGTGTTGGAGGAGGACAGACTGAGTAAAAAGACCCAAGGGACGTTGTAGAATCCCATGAGGTAGACTCCTGCCAAAGACGCGTCGCGTTGGGTTGCAACATCTAATGAGTGGACCATGACCGCTCCAACAAGACCCATAAGCGCACCGAAGATCCAGAAGATGCATCGGAGGTTCGGAATAAAGAACGCGATAGTGGTGAGGATAGCCTGACTGATCATGGCAACCGCTGCTTGCGGAGTCGCCATCAAAACAGTCTTGGTCTTGCTGAAACCATACCCAGCGATGATAAGCGGGTTGAAGTTCGTGATACCTGCATTGGCAAGCGCGTAGCCAAAGACGCCGAGCCAGATGCAGTAGCACTTGGGGTCACGAAGAGCCTCCAAGATCTGAGCAGTTTGGAATTTCTAGAGCTATGTAAGCCTCAATTTGTCTTATGGGTAATGTGTCGCTGCATACCTTCTTTGACTCGATACCGGTCTGATTGGGCGCAAGTCGGATCATCGCGAGCTTCTTTTCCTCTTCGGTGAAGAACCATGCCTTCGAGGGAGTATCGGGAAGACCGAAGAAGACAAGAGCTCCAGCGAGGATGGTGCAAGAGCCATAGATGAGGAAGATGTACTACAGTCTCCTATCAGCACATGGACATCATGTAAGATGGATGGATTGGACTGACCTTCCAAGTTGACAGCGAACCATTGATCTGCCCAATTGCATAAGACAGAATACCTCCAAAAACGCCAGCGAAAGTGTTATACCAAAACGCCGTTCGAAGAGGCTGCTCATTTCTCAGATACCACATGGAGTTGATGATCATCATGCAAGGAAGTACAGCAGCCTCAAAAACACCGAGAAGGAATCGGATAGTCGCCAGTCCTGCAAAGTTATGGCAGAGAGCCATGAAGCAAAGGGCAATACCCCATAGAGTAAGGCAGCCACCGACATACTTGCCGATAGGAATCTTTGTCATTAGCCACAGATTGGGGAACTCCATCGCCAGGTAACCGAAGTAGAAAATACTGCTGAGCCAGCTGTACTCTTGGGGCTTGAGGTGGGCGTCTTCTTTGATGCCGAAAATAGCAGCATATCCTAAGGCGTTCTGCGATAGTTAGCCATCAAGCGTATGCAATTACTTGACGAAACACACCTTGTCTAAGAAGGCGAGGGTCATGCTCAACACAGCCAGTGGCATGACAACCAAGTCTGTCTTGAGGAGCAGTCGCTTTGACTGCGCCTTGGTCAATTCCAGAGCCTCATCATGCTCGCGATCAGAAGTAACAGATTGAGCCATATCCTTGGCCTGGCCTTGCTCAGCCTTGGGTGTCTGCGACATGATGCAAAGTTATCGATGAAGTTCAAGTCTAGAGGCGAGATGGGAAGTCCCTCGACGATCTTTAGATGCTTCGCATGGTCGTCTTTATGAGTTTCTCAACTCAAATCTGCTACAAAGTTAGTCTACCACTCCCCCGGGTTTAGCGGGGCCAATTTCGCTGCAACGGGGAGTTTATCGCTGTAGTTCTCAGGCTTCGGTGTACAACGAGACGCTCGGTCACCACCGAGCTCACTACTCGGACGCTACCGAGGGCCCTTTACTGCTTTGAGGAGTTCTAGCCTATCACCCCGCCCTGTTATCTGGGGTTGGGGATGATAACGGGCGAACCAGAATGGATGCCGATGACGATTGGGAAGCCTTGCGATCACGTCAAGTTACAGTGGGTAGTTGGTCGGTTTTTGATAACAGACTTATGAAACGGCCGTCAGGAGAGAAAACTGCATCAGGCGGCAGAAATAATTTCATCAAAGACTATACTAAATTGATACTCAATTGATCTTAAAGTTGTAATGAATTGTTCTAAGTTTAGCAGACTTTTATAGCGTTTATATTGAAGTCCGAGGCTTTCTACAGACGGGAGTAGTTAGCAGATGAACCAAGCTCCATTTGCGCGAATCAGCTCGGTCACGACCGAATTTGCCGTCCGGTGGACACCGAGCTCACCTCCACGGCCGAAGTTCCAACATGAGCCGTATTAAAATTCTCGGAGATATAATATTTGACTGAGTTAAACCATTCCATCTCGATATCACGAAATCGAAGCCCCATATACAATTTTCAACAAGAGCAAATATGATCAACACCAAGCAGGGAAGCCATGGAGGCTCAACGCATAGCTCTGTGCCGAATGCGAAGAATGCTTCTATCAAAGTAAGTTGTCTCACTAAGTATGCGCGTGATAGTTACTGACGGAGACCCAGGTTGGAATCCGTGATGGCGTCACTGGGGAGTTCAACATGGTGCCTCGAACTGAGGCCGTTGTCTCAGTATTTGACTCAAATTTCCTGATTGGCGATGGCATCTGGGTAAGCGCTGGTCGACGAAAAGTTACTACACGATGACTAACACTAGTAAAGGAAGGCATCCGTGCAAACAAAGGCCGAGTTCAGTTTGCTAAAGAGCACATAAACCGCCTTTTCCAGTCAGCAAAAGCCATGTACATGGACCTCGGACTGTCAAAAGGCGACCTTCTCGACCTCATCCACCAAACGCTTGATGCGAATGACATGGGAGACGATGAACATGTTCACATCAGACTTGTCGTCAGTCGCGGCCTAAAGGCAACTCCGTACCAGAACCCCAAGGTCAACATCGGCCTTCCTCTCATCGTCATCATTCCCGAGTCAAAGGCCGTTGATCCCAACTCCAAGTCAAGAGGCTTGAGACTTGCAACAACATGGGTTCGTCGAGGACCACCTGATGTCAAGGATGAGCAGTGGAATCACATCTCAAAAGCTACAGATGTACAGGCATGCATCCACGCGAATGTGATGAACGTCGACGAAGCACTGATGCTTGACCTACGGGGCTTCGTCAAGACATGCAACTCAGTCAACTTCTTTATCGTTCGAGGGGATGAAGTCTGGGCTCCTACAAAGGATAACCAGATGCAAGGAATTACTCGTCAGAAAACCATCGACGTTTGCCGAGCGAACGGTATCACTGTGAGAGAACTGGACTTTACTCTCACTGAGACGTATGGTGCCGATGAGGCTTTCTGCACGGGGACTTTCCCTTCACAAATCCACGTTACTGAGATCGACGGGCGTGTAATCGGCGATGGTAAGAGAGGTCCCTTGACGGAGAAAATACAGCAGCTGTACTCGGAGCTTGTGAGGAAAGACGTGGAGAGGTCAAGAGAGGAGATCAAGGCCGAAGTGGTTAGTCCACGAGACTTGTCGTTCTTGAAGTCAAAACTATAGCTGTAATATTACTGGCACGACTATCATTAATCCTTTATCACTTCAAAGACAGTCTTTCCCAACCCGCCCTTTCCTTTGTAAGTCTGATCACAAGCCTCGCGAACTGCCTCGATATCTCTCATATCAACCTTGGCCCCAACAACAGGCTTCACCTTTCCACTGTCCACATAACCCGTAAGCTTATCCAAATCCTCTCGATTGGGATCCAAGAAGTGGTACATATATGTGACGCCCCATCGCCAGGCCCGAAGTCTACGTACTGCATCTGCTGCATCAAGGAAAACTCGTCCGACGAATGGGATTCGAGGGTTTTCCGGTCGTCGCATGACGCTTGAAGCCTGGAGAGTTGAGGCAGACGGAGTTGTTGAGATTGAGACGATCATGCCGGTTGATGGAACCATAAGTGAGAGAAATTCCATGGCTTGGCCGGTTGTGTCGAAGCAAAAGTCGACGGACTTTGGAGGAATGGCTTCTGAGATTTTCTCCTTGGTGTAATCGATGACTTGTGATACTGGTTAGCCACTTCTCGGTGTTTGATGTCAGAACTCACTCTGATCCACTGTGCCCTCGCCAAGAAGCTCCGGCACTTTTGGGATTTTGGCGGTCGAGACTGTAGTGATAACCTTCCCAGCATGGAATACGTTCTTGGCAAGCTGGCATGCAAGCGCTCCTGTACCGCTTACTAAATACAAAAATTAATCTTTCTCTCCCAAGCATTTGTGATAAGCGACTTACAGCCACCGGGGATTAACACTGTCTTGCCCTCGAGCGAGCCCTTGTATTGCCCAAGAACCTGCAATGCCGTGACTCCAGCCAGCGGTAGCGATGCAGCATCGGCAAAGGAAAGACTCTCAGGCATCAGGGAGACGTAGGCATCTGTGCACTTGACATACTCACTCCAGGCACCTGTATCATAATGTTAGTGGTTAGATTTCTTACTTGTAACCAACCATTTCATCATACCTCTCCCAATCTCTGGCAGTCTCGTATAGACGTCATCGCCCACTTCCAACGCCGTCACTTTCTTTCCAACTTCAACGACGACTCCTGCAGCATCGTAGCCAATCTTATACGGGAACCTTGAGAATCTTGACATCAGCTTGTCGTCTCTCTCCAACCCTAGATAGACGAGGCTACTCACTCTTCCTTTACTGCCATCTTGAAGACACCGGCGGCCTTCTTGACGTCGACTGGATTGATGCTCGCAGCATGGACTTTAATAAGAACCTCATTATCTGCAATGATAATTGGCTTTGGAACCGTTGAGATCTCATAGCCAGATGGGCTAGTATAGTATGGCGCTGTGATTGAGAGCATATCTGTCGCCATCGTTGCTGTTGTGCCGGTTTGATTGCGACAAGGATCAGTGCAGTAAGGTTATAATGAACTGCACACTAGCACGGAGACTTTTGTCAACTGCGCGGTCCGAAAATTCCATCTGACATCCAGTAAAGCCATCGCCACCTGTGATTGGTAAGGCATTTTGACTGACTGTTTTCATTTGAGATCCGGGGCCTCGGCTGAACCCAATCCTGCCGGACTTGGTTCCTCAATCCCGGTCGAGACTAAAACCTTGTAATGCAAATCAGCCGCCGGGACAATATTCGTCCGGGTACGGACGCATATCGAGCCGACTGCTGAAGACCCCAACCGCAGGGAGTAAGAAAAACACCAGACCACCTTAATAAAGGGTATCAAAATAAACTCAATAAAAGATATCCTAACTTTATGTAAATCTAATAAATTTACCTAAGCCTTTTTATCATTTAGGATTAAGGCCCTCAGCTCATTTCCTTCCTGTAGTAAAGGACTATCCTCCCTTGATAATCGTAGTAGAAATGGCCCATCTTGCGCACCGTGGCGTCATTAAAGCAAATATTTCTTTTCCTAACAGTTATCGGAATTTGGAATAAGATCGAATTGCAATAAACGGTCCGGTATTTAATCATTCGTCTTGCACCACGCCTAGAAATATTGATCTACATAGTCTAATTGTCTGAGTGATTGTACTAAACAATCTATTAGAATTCATATCCTTAATTGACCGTCCTCGCTAGACCCAACCTCGTCGTCGTATCTCGAGAAGCTTCCGATAACAATGTTTGGAACATGATCGTCACAGTGTTTAGTGTCAACAATATCGCTAAGCAGAGTGTTAGCTATATCTTGGGAGTTGATGTAACGGTAGTACTTACTAGCTCTCCGTCTCTACCTCTCTTACGCACTTGTTATCCAGATATTTCAGCCGGCCAGTCCCCTCGGTATCACTACCGAACTGAACGAACTGAAACATTAGTGTCGACGATGGTTGCCCGCACTTGATGAGGCAGTCGATAGCCCGCTTGATGGAAAACTTGACCTGATCGACACCAGGTTCCCAGACCCCATCGGTATAGACATAGATGCTCGTGGGCTTGACCTTTCTTCCAACAAGCACCCGATCGAGTATTGTGTCCAGACAGCCCCTCATGTTGCAGGTCCCATCGACGGTCGGCATTCTGTTGATAGCCTTTTCGATCTGTGAGCTATTCTTGCATTTTCGTGGCTTCTTGGCGATTTCCGATGCAGCATAGAGCTCCATGCCATCTTTGTCCACGGCCTTTGCAACATAACTGATGACTCTCGCCGTCTCTGCCACCTTCTTCATGTACTGCCTCATAGACTTGAAGTTATCAATGAGCATGATCTAGAAACTGGCGATTAGTCGGTATCACATGGTAACAGTTGGAAACATACCTGGTCTCTACCTCTCGCCATCGCGATCTTGATTCGAGCCTCTTCCATACCGGGAAGCTTCATTATCTCCCTGGCCTTATCTGATCTCATACTGAAGGTAGAGAGATTGGGCTTTTCCATCATTCGGTATACTTCATCCACTGTAACCTTCACAAATGCCGGCGGAGATTTTGGTGTCTGCACCTGAAATTGACCGTTGGCCATTGGCGGAGACGTGATCTGGGTGACAGATCGCGCTGGTGACGAAGGTCCCGCAGTAGAGGGATCGAGAGAGGTCCTAGGGGAAGCATAGAGCTGATTTACCTCTTGGTGAACTGGTAACCCAAGATTGCCTGCCTGGGAAAGGCCTGGCAGGGACGGATTAGGCACAGTTCGTCGTCTGTTAGGAGATGTAGGGCGCGCCTGCGTAGGCCGACCACTTGCAACCGCCTGGCCATTATCGAGTGAGTCTTTTTTCATGTTCTTGATCTCCCTCTCTGCTCGAATCCTAATATTCATAGCTGTCAATCTCTCATTTACCCCGGTGAGCATGTAATCCAGTATGACCTTGCTCATATAAGGCGAGATATTGTCATTGCCTCTTTTGTCTTGAAGTGCCAACTTATGCGACTCCTCAACAGCAGCAAGGCGTTCCACTCCATCGTGAAAACAAGCATCGTGATCACGCTCCTTTAAGTGAAGCTGAGAAGAAATCTCTGCTCTTCTTCGGAGGCGGTATTGTTCGCGAGCTGGCTCGCCAGAAATCGACCAGACAAGCACATCGCTGAACACGGCGCCCAGAGCCCAGATGTCTGCTGTTGGTAGTAGATCAGTTCGGACAGTGTCTTGAACTGAGAAGTTGGCGAAACTCTCGGGAGAAACTAAACTTATGGTTAGCTTTGTCACTAGATGTTTGAAAGCACGTACTGTACATCCTATTGCCCCTATTCTCTGTTGCCAATTTTCCTCCCGAAGCTGAAACTCTGCCGATCTCCGCCAATCCAAAGTCTGTAAGTTTAAACTTAACGTCAAAGCGGGAGTCCTTGTCCTTTTCGGGGAAAACCAGGATGTTTGCTGGCTGTATGTCTTGGTGGACCCTACAACACGTCAGTATATGGCTGTCTCCTTACTCTGTGACCTCCACTTACCCTGCAAGGAACCAGACTGGAGCTCCATCCGGTCGGTGGAGATCGTGTAGAACATGCAGAGCATCGAGAAGCTTGAGCAGCCTACTCCACAGTAATCGGAACTCATTCGGGCTGGCAGGTATAGGTGTGTTCTTAAAGAAGCCAAGTAGGGATCCTCCGGCTGCATACTCAAGAACTATGATGTGTTTCCTCTTTCCCTGAAATGAAAAGGAAGCAAGGTGCTGGGTAATATACTTGTTGTACTTGGTGCGGAGCTTGAGATACACATCTGTCTCGGCTTTGTAGAGGTCTTCTGTGCCAGCACCCTCGTAGACCTTGAACACAACAGGCTGCTCTTCTGATGCCGTCAGGCTTCCTCTAGAGTGTACTTGTATTTCCCATAATGTGGCTGTATCGCGTCCGCCACGCTTCTGTGTGAGTTTCCTCTGATATGTAACAGGTAAAATAGTCTTTGGGTGAACGTCACGATACAATATCTTGTCTGGCGGAAAAAAGAGAGGTATGAACATCCACTGATGTTGTAGGAAGTCCCCCGCCCATTTGCAAGTCGAAGGGAAACAACTTTGATCGAAAGGTAATCGGTGGTCATCAAGGCCTTTCGCGTGGCGACAGAAATAGGAAATCTCTTGTGGTTGGCCAATGTGTGTCAGGATGGAAAACACGCGAAGGAAGTCGCTAATAATCCAATCTGAGCTTTGTGCGACTGGAGGCTGTTGAGAGTTGAGGATGATATCGACACGTCGTCCCGTCCAGTAGTTGTCCAAAGCAGATGGTATAACGTAGGAGACCTTGTCACCATCGCCATTAATGCCCTCGCGTAGGTTTGCGGTAATGTGTTGATGGAAGTGATCCATGGATTCTGTGAGCATCCTGCCTCTGTATGCAACGTGTGACGAATGTTGAGCTGTACTGATGGCTAGCACTTGGGAAACAATGGAAGTTGAGGTATTTGCCACTTTTGAGGTGTGTGTAGCGAAATTCAAAGTAGATAGAATGTAATGGTGTACCGAATGAGAGCGTGAGACTCACTGATTGGGGTCTGGCATCAAGTTATAGGTCACGGGATGGTGGGTGAAGGCAGGCAGCCGTCACCTTTTAGCACTTAGATTTACCTGCTGCGCCTTAATTACTTGCCTTGCCCTGACTTAGGTGCAAAATGCCTAACACAAACGTGGCGATGTAGAAGGTCATATCATATTACTGGCCTGCCTGAATGATATGCTTCTGGTAATGAGCCACAGAAGTCCTGACAGGTCCAAACGGTTAAGGGCGCCCATTGACGAACTACGGTATGACCAATTGAGAGAGTAAAATTCTCGAGCTCCAGTCAACCCCGTGAACCGCCTTGCAGCATGTCTCAGCAGAAGATAAGATATTGGTGGGCAAGACCAGGCAATAAGGCGTAAGGTTGCCTTGCGGCTGATGAAGAGCGAAGCAGGGGTTTATTGATCATTCTGTCTATATGTGGGTCTTCTATGCGCCCAAGAACTGTACGGGGTGGCAGATAAGACTGCACTGTATGTGTGCTGGCACTGTGCGTGTTATGATAAGAAAGGGTATGCTCGCGGATGTGTTGTACAGTACTCAGACACTCCCCAAAGACTCCTCTCTCGACCGCTTTAGTGCTCTACCAGAAAGGAACTTGAATAGAAACATCCACAAGATGAAAGTCAGACACATAAGAGGGAAGCATATGGCAGCGAAGAGCTTGAATGCTCCCGGATGGAAAGTCACCGCAGCCCGGATATTCGTGGCAGCCCGATTGATCTCGACAAGCCCACTCTGGAAGAAAGCCTTGGCACAAGTCATTCTGGTCAGCAAAGCCTTACAAAGCAAGCAAACATCGCAAGGCACTTACAGCTACAAATGTCCCAGGCAGAAATGCCAATGTGACGCAGGTGATAACATGCATCGAGATTGTCTCCTTCTCCGTCTTATACGCGATCCGCTCCATCTTCTCCGATTGTGTGTGCGAGCTCTCTGTAAAGATGCGGCTGACCTGTACACTGCGGTATTGTAGGATGCCATCGAACTGATTAAGAGAGAAATGATCAGCATGTGAAGGTGGGCTGCGGGTTCTGCAAGACCTTACCAAATCCTTGCCCTGCTGCAGGCAAGATAGCAACGATTCTACCTGGGTAATCCGTATCTCCAGATTCTTTCTGATGCGCTCCACCCGGCGAGAAAACGAAGCCAGTTCATTTTTACAGGAGGTCTTGATCTTCTCTGGAAAGTTAGTACGACTTGCTAGATCCTCATAGTGCTCAATGATATCTCGAAGAGCTTGACGATTCAGCTGCATCACCAGGCGGAAACTCTCCAACTGGTCGGCCAAGAAATGCAGATGCTGGAACTCCTTGAACGAAAATGTCTCAAGGACCATCAGGCTTTCAAGCTGCTTGGCGAGTCCGGTGTCCTCCTCATTCGCTGGGAGCCCCGCATTGTTGGACGCCACAGGTTGCACAGCAGATGAACATGTTCCCTTCTCACTGGCTGGAGAAAAGCACGAGATGAGGGGTTTCTGAGCCCATCGAGCCAGCGCGTTCGAGCTTTCTGCAAGTTCCGTCTTGTTCGTCAAGACGCGTGTGATAAATTTCAATCTCAAGTTGGGTTCTTTGTCGATTCGCGCTGTTCTGGCCTTTTTCAGTACCTTTCGGATCTCAATCTCGAAATGATTGATGCATTTCCGCCATGACTCGTCACACCACTCTAGATGAATGAGATGTGTCAGCAGGGTGGCTGCAAAAGATCCCGGCAAGTCCTTGGCTGCAGCGGAGCTGAGTGATGTTTCCTCTGCTATAGCTGTTTTGATCCTCTCTTGCATGACACTATTGGCCTTGATATTCAGCCAAAATGTCTTTCCCTGGCCGAAGTCGTATTTATGGTGGACCGCCATTTGCCGAATGTTCCAAACCACTTTCCCTCCATCATCAGTTGATTCCTCAACCGACCGCAGCAAATATTGCACAGTATGCTCCCGACCTGACCGGCCGAGCTCTGGGATCTTTGTAATCTTGTCCTCGGGCGCGTCAAGAGTATCGTAGCTGTTGAACCCTGTCATATGGTAGTCAAGAGGTTCGCTGCTAACACCAAAGGACGACAAAAAGTCCACAAAGCTCGCTCCAACCTGGTAGAAAGAAGACAAAAGAGAATAACTTTCACACGAGCAATTCAAGCGATCGCGCGAAGAGTCCGATCCGATGAAGCTGTGGATATTAGTCTACGTCCATTTCGGCCCTGTCGAGGTGCTTACACCATACAAAACTGGGGATCCTTTCGGTTCTGCTGCAAGTGCTTGCGTAGATCAGTGGGGCTCTCTACCACTTGTTCACTATACCCTGGGAGGCAATTAGACTAGATACTACGAAAGCAACTCCGCGAGCTGGTGAAATGGAATAAACAACATACCTTTTGGAGTATCGCTTTGTTCTATGATATGTATATCTTCCTGTTTCTCATCAAACAGCCTAGTTTTTGGTGCTTCAAGAAACAAGCGATAACTATTAAGGACTTCGGTTCTCTGACATGGGTTCAGTAAGTTACAGGGGTATGACTCCCACCGTTCACAGTGCTGCTTCAGTAGATCATATTTATCCATTGTTTCGAAGAAGGAGGTATTAGAAGAGACTTGAGAAAGGAGTTTGATGGAAATTATTTGAATCATAGAGGATATCAAAGCAGCTATTATATGGTTCAAGGCATTTTGACCGTCGTTTATTTGAGCGGAAAGAGGTTAGCCCTCCAGCCACTAACATTGCTGAAGTAGACACACTGTAACTTTATCCCGAACGTCTGTCAACAGGTCCACCACAGCCTGATTTACGTGCACCCATGGGTTCTCAATTCTTCTTCTTCTTCTTCTTGGTCCGCAGCTCGCAAATATGCAACTTGTCATCCTGTTTCAACAGCGGTCAGCTCAAAGTCCACTTCCAAGCCACGTGAAACAAACCTCGCTCAGTTCCTTGCCGTCTGGCAGGGTAAACACATATTCTCCATCTTTAGACTGGCATTTAAAACACTGTTTAGCGCGCTTGGACGCAATTGGATGGTCACGTAGATGTGGCTCACTTCGACAGTGATCTTGTCATCCTCGAACCTGCGCCGTAGCCAAGTTTGAAGGGCCCTCCCAGAGAGTCGGTAGTCGGGGAAACTCGCCTCTGGCATGATCGCTCTCGTGTATGGGGCGTAAGGCAGATTTGTCAGGGTAAGGTAGATCTGGTAAGGCAGAATATCCTGCCGCTCCGGGAGTTTAAATGCCTCGGGCGCAGCTCACAAGGACTGGCAGGCTTGAAAGTCCAGGGGCTTTTCCGCAGAGCCGCATTTACGATTCCCATCGTAGTTAGTCTGAGGCGTTGGGCAGATGTTGGTGATACACCTGGTCTAGTGCAGAGCAGTACTGCCTATCACATTATCACCTGCGGCATGAGCCAATTGAACCTCGAAACTGGGCACCCTCTTCATGGCAAATGCGCGAAAGCGCTTCAAGGGCGGTGAAGGGTTACTGCCACTTGTCTTAGCCAAGAACACCAGCCAACAATTCTCTGTTGCGCTGAACTTGTTGCTGTGATTGCGGACAGTGGGGTGGGGAATGCCTTCAGCCGCACCTTTGAAAGCACCATCTTTCGCGTAAAATACAGCAAGAACAAAACCATCGTTCTATCTCACCAGGACAACTTATTGAAGTACTCGAGATAAGGGCTGTTATGAAATGCCTAGTATTTAGTACTACGGAGAACGGAGTAGGGCATTGTAAGAAAGGAAAGGTATAGGGTATGCTGTGGCTTGAAATTGCAACAGGGATTGGAGTGATGGCTGAGACAAGGCAGAATAGCTAGGCGATTTTCAGCCTTCAGCCGCACGAGATGGCAAATAACGCGTCCGAGGCAGTGCTACCATGAAGCTCCGTAAAGTCTCGAAGAACAGTGTGAGGATTCTGGCAGAGTTGAGTTTGAGCTACACCGAGTTTACTGCAAGTCATTTCAGCTGTATAAGTCGTTGTTCAGACAGGGCCTTGTCCCCTGTAGATAATGGAATGTCGACCCCGCAGGCCAAAAACGGGGCTGCACTACCATTCCGCCGTCTCAGTTTTGATGCTGATGGAGAGACCCAAATGTTTACGTCTGACCGGGCACCTCTAGTCCCACAGTATCCCGACTACGTTGAGGATCCTGAATATGGTGCGTCCTCTACTAGACAATGATCATTCATTACTGAACTGAGACAGGTACAGAACTGCAACCTGTCGCTAGACATGACGGGATATTGTCTCCCGCTGGCAATGCCTCTGAGTCTCAAGTCCAAGTGCCGATTCCCTCAGACCTTGCGGATGCCGCTGGCCTCGATGTCAACTCAACAGCAGAACAAAATATTCATGAGATGGCTCATTTGACGTGTAAGTCTTCCGATTTCCCGCAGCACACGCCTTCACAGCGATTGACGCATGGCGTCTTATAGATACAGCTATTTCAACAGACCCTCAACAGTTCTATGAGAAACATAATTTGCGACCCAAGCAACTGAAGCTCCCTCGCCACACTGAGATTCTCGTCGGCATTACAGTCTACAACGAACCGAAACACCTGCTCCGTCGAACCTTGCTGAGTGTTGTCCAGAACATCTGGTATCTAAACATCCGCACACAGTCAAAAGTCTGGGGAAAGAACTCCTGGACTAGAATAGTGGTTTGTATTCTCATCGACGGTATTGAGTCAGTGGACCCTGGCGTTCTCGACGTACTCACTACTATTGGGCTCTATCAGAACGGATTGTGCAAAAAGACAACAGATCAGGGAGAAGAAGTGACGGGACACCTTGTAAGTCTACCCCAGTACATTAAAACTTTAGCTCTTTCTAATATGGTTCAAACTTTCTGTACAGTTTGAGTTTTCGTCTCATTTGGCGACTCATCTAGGTTGCGAGGATTATGCAGATGGCGAGCAAAACGCCTCCAAGTCGGTTGGGGGCAACCCCTTCACCATGAAGGAGGCCGAGTCAATGAAATTTCCAGTCCAGTTGATGCTTCTTATGAAGGCATCAAACTGCGGCAAGCTTAACTCGTACCGGTGGCTTTACAATGGAATCGCCAAAGTCTTGGACCCCAATATCACAGTTCATCTCGACGTGGGTACGAAACTGGGCAAACAAGCGCTCTTCAAGCTCTGGAAGGAATTTGATCTCGAGCCTATGCTTGCTGCAGCTTGTGGAGAGATATTCTGCTCTCTGGGCGGAAACTGGCTGAACATTCTCAATCCCATTGTCGCGGCGCAAAACTTTGAGTACAAGGTTGGGTTCCAGCTTGATAGGACGTTTGAATCTGCGACAGGCTTTCTGTCACTCTTACCTGGGGCTTGCTCTGCTTATAGGTTTGTGCAACAGCACTGGCCGTCTCGATAAGGTGTTGACTTATAATAACCGTTTAGATACGTGGGAAGTGCTGGCAAACCACTCGAGGATATGCTTCTCGGCGACCCAACATGGATCCAAGGCCATAACGAGCGCCCATCCCTGTCCCCCGTCAACCTCAATCGCCACCTTGCAGACGACAGAGTGATTTGCTTCAGAATCCTCAGCAAGCCAAACACGCACTGGCTCTTAAAATATGTTCCAGTCACCGCCACCACCGACATCCCCATGACGACAACGGACTTCATCAACCAAAGGCGACGTTGGCTCAACGGAGCTTTCTTCTCGACGATTTACGTCTTGAAGAGATGTGGACACTTGTGGAGGTCTGATCACAGACGAATACGCAAGTTGGCCTTTTTCATCCCTCTCCTTCATAGTGTCCTAGCTCTTGTCCTGGCTTGGTTCTCGCTGGCAGCATTTCTCCTCACAACATTCACTATCAACAGCATCTCTGGAGATCCCCCGAAGGATGCACCGGCTGGTGGATTCCCGTTCGGAAAGGCAACGCCAATTGTCAACGCAGTCATTCAGATAGTGTACTTGGCAACTGTCCTTTTCCAGTTTATACTCGCCCTTGGAAGTCGCCCGAGGAATCATCGAATGAGCTATATCATCTCATTCGCCATTTTTGGGCTGATCCAGGCGTATCTAATCATGAATCTGGTGTATCTCGTAAAGAGAGTTGCAGACTACAAGGCCGACGATACTGGGTCGAGTAATTATGCCTATATTGGGGAGTTCTATGCCGACATTGGTCAAAGCACCATCATCGTCGCTGGCTTCTCCGTTTTTGG
This sequence comes from Fusarium udum, assembly GCA_013186905.1. NCBI lineage: Eukaryota > Fungi > Ascomycota > Sordariomycetes > Hypocreales > Nectriaceae > Fusarium > Fusarium udum. The sequence continues at coordinate 47,728 of JAAQPG010000100.1, forward strand.
CGTCTACATCCTCAGTGCTCTTCTGGCGCTTGATCCATGGCATCTCCTCACCTCTTTTGCACAGTTCCTCTTTATATCATCATCTTATGTCAACATTCTCAACATCTATGCTTTCAGCAACACACATGATGTCAGCTGGGGGAGAAAAGGTCGAGATCAAGATACTGAAGCAGGCCAAAGACAAGAAGGACCAAGGCCAGCTACCATCGAGAGACGATTCACCTTTTCTGACCAAGATCCAAACATTCGATCAGCAGCCACCCAGCGTGATGAAACTCCTGAAGCGAGGAATAGAGAGTACCAAGAGGCATTGGCTCGAGTAGCAGCTGAAGACGAGACAAAAAATAGCGAGAAGAAACGCCCCCAGGTCCTCGCAGTAGCAGACGCCATGATGGAGTTCCGCACGATTCTACTCGCATCATACATTTTCTCAAATATTTTCGTTTGCCTCATCGTCTTGAACGATAGCCTCAAGATTTTGTGGTGGCTTGGTGACTCGTACTGGCATAAAGTCTGGTTTTTCCGAATTTGGCTATGGGCAAACTCGATCAGCTTTCTCATTAGGTTCGCTGGTTGTTTATGGTACCATGTGGTCAGGGTATTCAGTGGGCTCTTCCGTGGCACCCTTATGTAAGATGAAGCCTTGTATGACTCGCTATTAGGATAGGGGGGAATGGTCAGGTCATCCTTTCTTGCTATTACATCTGTCGTCTCATACTTAGAAGGCGGATCGAGTTCGAGCTTCCTATATTCAGTTAGTATGGTTACTTCAAGACGGTTATAGACCGCATAGAACAGGTCAAAAGCAAACGTACCGAGATTTTCCGTTCAATTTCCACCACAGTACGATCTAGCTCGCCCGCAATTCTCTGCTTTTTCTCCACGGGGAGTGAACTAAACCGCTCGCAAAGGTCTCCGTCTATGACACCCTTAGCCGGCACGTAATAGCCGCGATACATCAGGTGGTCACGACCAACTGGTGACAGGTCTTCAGCACGCATCTGGGCCTCTAGTGCGAGGAAGAAATCGGCGTCCTCGCGTGTGACGAAGGGGATGAGCACGCCGAGGGTGCCCTGCAAGCCGCTCCAGACGAGGACATCCGGTCCACCCACGACGAGGCTGGTCTTGGTGATGCTGGTGGGTATATCTTGGGTAAAGAAATGGCCCACAGTATCCAATCGGCTTGGTGCGCCGTGCAGATGCTGTGGGGAGTTGGAGAGTCGATTTCCACCCTCGTCTGCCACTTGACTTGCTTTGTCAGGGCATCGCACAATCCAGAAATTACCGAATTTATCGCCACCAGCCACTGATTCAGAGTCAATAGTTGCCGTACAGGTTGTCCAGCGTGCAACTGTGTCATCAACGAATGGAATTAGCTGCTGCTGGTTATGGTCGAACATAACCATCGTCACGCCTTGCTGGAGATCCCCGACGACGATGCGGCTCCCTTGAGTATTTAGAGAGACAATCAACTGCGGTACCGCTTCAACATGAGCCTTGCGAAGCAATTGCTTCAAGCCCAGATCATAAATTCGCAAGTCCTTGCCAATTCCTGCGGCTAGCCGACCTTGGAAAGCCACAAGCGCCATCGGGGGCTCCTCTACCTTGGTCTTGTGGATAAACTCCAGCTCTCTCCCGTTTTGTTTGAACCGGTAGACATGGATGTAGCCCTCTGAGAACTGCCTGGGATTAAGGATCATGTCTTTGCCAGTACCAACAAGTAGGAAGCTCTCACCATCCTGGCCGTTGAATGGAACCACAGCCACACTCATAGCAGCCTCGTTGCCTTCCAGTTCAATTTTCTGAAGAACCTGTTCGCCAATGGGATCGACAACACTTATGCATGAGGCCCATCGGCCATGGCCACGCGGATAGCCAAACTCCTGTGGTGGGAGTAATTTGGCATCCGCTTGAGTTTGGCTTTCAGCAGCGTCCAGTAGTTGGGTACGTAGCTCAGGACCCAGTGTGTTGTTGTCCGCTTCGACCGTGTAGAAGTAGGGCTCATGGGGATGCTTAACAAAATGTCGTGGTGTGTAGGTTAGAGGTAGGGATTTTCGGACCATGTTATCTGTGATGGTCAGCTAA
>JAAQPG010000101.1:0-32890 GCA_013186905.1 Fusarium udum
AATAGTAGTTTAAACTGGGGTTTATTATTATTACTATTACTAGTTATTGCATTTACTATTATCTCCCTGCCCCACAAAACCAGGGTAAAGAAAGCCACTAACTGCTAACAGCTTTTTCTAGACAAGGCGTTCGTAATTCCTGACCAATTGCCTTTGCTGGTCTTGTGACAGTTGGTGATGGGTTTTTAGATATTGGTGCTTATTGCATGTTAGGCCTCTCTGAACCAATTAATGATACTTGTAGGAGCTTATGTCCTACAAGCCAAGAGAGATGACCTCTAGAGCGTTCTGGGGTACACCAGGCAGGCAATATCTGCTCCATATGGTCATAGAATCCTTCTCCTTATCTTGTATAGCTTCACCTGGATAGGTTGCATGCAGGCTGAGATGAAACCAACCTCTTGCTTCATTTGACCTGCTCGTGGTAGGCAGAAAGCACCTCGCTGTGTATATAAGTATGCTACAGATACCTGCTCCTAAATTTATTTTCTACAACCTTTCCTATCACTGATACAAGCAACAACAAGCTCACAAAGTAGTAAGTTGTCCTTGATGCTGCCTTGGCGTACTGTGTGGGGTGATAGGCTGATTCATTAGCTATTATTACTACTCGACAAACTTTCAGATCCCCCAAAATTGGGCTTTACAAGACTTACAAACTCCGTTCTCCTCGAAATTGAAACAATGGGCGGTGCTGAGAAGTGCGGTCAATGTGGCGGATCTGGCATGGGCACTTCTGAGTTGCCCTGCATGGGCTGCGGCGGAGCCGGAACGGTTCCTAAGAACTAATCCAGAAGAACCCTTTGGTTCCGAGGTCTTCTTTTTAAACCATATGGAAGTATGTGGCTGTGTCGATGAATTCAGAAACTCAATGGAACTGGATAATCAGACCCAGGGTGGTGACTTGACTTCGTCTCTCTGTTATCGGCCTTGCAATGGCCGCAACGCTTCTCTATAGCTTTGGTAGTTTTACCGATTCCACTCATTTCCCTAGCTAGCTATACAACAACAACGCAAGTCTTGCGTATAAGAAAATAAAGTCACTCATCTACATTTTCGCAGCTGCCTCCTTCCAAAATCTTCATCTCCCAAGTCAAGCGCCATCAGAGACGATCCGCTGGTGGCCAACGACACTTTGCAAGGGTTCAGACCAGCTCATTTTCACACAAAGGAACGAAGTAGCGCGTATCCGAGTTCCACTGGGTTTATATAACGGGTTAAGCGCTTTCAAAGACATAAATCAATAGTGTTACATGCTTGAGTCTATTGACTTGAGTGGTAATAATATACAAGCGGAGAACGCCCTTACGGCGGCTCCAAAGCTAACCAAGGCATCGATGTTTACGTTTGTAAGGAAACAAAGAGTCTAATGGGCTTGCTCTTCCACGTGATTCATTCGTGAGACATCATGACCCGCAGAGTCTCAAGACGAATTCGTACACACCAAGCGTAATGACGGCGGAAGGGATTGAGCGGACAAGATGTGGTGTTAGACCCCCATACAAACCATTGACTCCCTCAGATCTCCAAACCGATTGAAAGCAGTGAACAAGACCTGTATATCTTGGGGCGCCATTCTCCAACGGGGCTTGGCGTAATCGAGTTCTTACAACCTGTCAAGATGTTAGCTATATAGCCAAGATAAACCTGAAGAACCACGTACCTCATGGGGATATGTGACCAATACTGTAGCCAATTTCGCTGATGCGGCAGCTCCACTAGTACTTGCCCAAGTCCCAAGCTCTCCCAAGGACGCATTGTTACCTCCCAAGCCATATCGAATCATGACTTTGAGCCGCTCATACATGACAAGATGCATAGCCGTCTCGACAGTACCCAGATAGCTAGCAGTCAAGCCACGGTACAATCCACGCACCCCTTCCATCCGGACAACCTGAGTAAGGCAGTCGAGACTGTTCCTGTATTGTCGGCTGGCAACACCACCGACCTGCGTCTGTGCTTTGTCGAGCTGCAATCTTGTCTTGATTAGCCAGATGGGATTCGTCAGAGTCGCCGTTGCGATGCCAGCCGCAACAGCAGCTTGTGCGTGTATTACGGGATCATCCTCTTGGAGGTTGAACAACCGTGCGCTGAGATGCTTGCAATTGCCGTACACATAGAACTTGATGGCGGTGGCAGGAACGACACCTGCAACACTAGGTCCCAAGCCGCGAAAGAAGCCACGCCAACCCTCAGTATAGTGTATTGAACGGACGATTTGCAGTGTCTCGCGGACATGGGAAAAGGAGGACGAAAGAAGACGGCTGAATGTAGGTTGTGTCGGAGGGCGAGGTACTTGAACAGGACGGCTTGTAGTTTGGTAGAAATCGGATTGAAGTCTTGTTCGAAGAACGTCAAGCGGAGATGTTAAAACGGCGGTAACTAGGCCTCCGGATCTGTAGTAAGATCAATACATGAAATCAAGACGTAAATTTAGGGAGGGGGATAAGCCATATATTGGACCAACTTACGCGCCAGCAAGAAGATGGGTCCATGGTCGTCTCGCGACAAGCTTCTCTTGCGCAAACGACTGTTGCGCCTTGGCTCGACTCGTGATAATGGTTGATCTCCGAGATGTTGAAACGCCCTCCATCATGACGCTATTAATGGTTGTCGGGTTTGTTGGTTACTTAGAAGAAATCTTTTTATGTTCTCGGATCTGGGCTCCGGCCACTAACCCATATCCGGCCTTCAAGTTTCCCCGCAACCGAGCCAAACACCCAAAAAATACAGTCCTGTAACAATGCGCACACCCAGCCAGTCAGCTACAGAGCCAAACTAGGCTATATCGGGAATTGGTCGCCGGGCCGCCCTCTATCTATCATCTCTTCACTTACATGCAGCTGCTGGCGGGCATGCACTAAGTAAGACACAACTACCTAATAGGGCTATCGGGACCGGGCAGTCTCGGTACAGCTAACCACCCTACGGTTTATCGAACACCGAAACTCAGCAACTCAACCATTTTCCAGGCATTCCATCCCCTATACGGCGCGCCACTTTGCTTTAAGCATTAGTTCATCATCACCTTTGCCTCCATCGTGTTATATCGGTCGCTTCTTTGATTGGTGGCCCGGAACTCGGTCATTCAAGCACCAGTTGATTTGCTGCGAAAGAGCCATTAAGCGCCACAAGCATACATACATACCTACACGAAACGTTATGCGCACACACATATGATCAAGATGGCGCTTGATCAGCCAATCACTAATGACGGCTTGTCGCGGTCCGCCTTTTGATGTCCTTATTCGATGGAGTCTGCGGCCGAATGCGTGCGATCTTCCTGAGGCGCGCGGTAAGCACGGTTGTAAGGATTTATGAACAGTTTCTCAAGCGGACGGCTTTCCGATATTGCCATTCCTATCAGCAAATTCACTCTGGCGCTGTAGGAATTCTGTAGCCCAGAGACTAAGCTTGGCCGATTCGGGATCTCCTGCAACCCCTTTATAGTGTGTGTCTAGTCGGGGGAAAAGAACGAATGTTAGAAGTCACCAAAGTACTTGCGTCTAATAGTTTCCATCTTTAATTCTTCCGGCATAGGTGCTAGAAACTGATCGACTGGATCCGCCCAGAATGGATTCTGAGGGTTGACATACTTGGCACAGGTATACTCCCAGTACACTGGGAACCATCCTGCCGTTTCCCAGTCCACGATCCCAACAACCGTATCCCCCCGGACCAAAATGTTGAGGCTGCTCAGGTCACCGTGGGTTAAAACCAACTCGTTCCCTGATTGCCGATAGAACTTCCATAGCTCGGAAAGGTCGGGAGCGAGAGTGTATTCGGCATCCAAATTCATGCCGCCGATAAGCGCCTCGTGGAACTCGCGCACAGTAGCGTACGGGCCCCAGTAGAGCTGGGATGGCAGACGACAGTCGTACAGAGGGCCACCATCGATGCTGCCAACGCCCGTCCCCGCAGGAGGAGGAACCGACCGAAGCTCGGTGATCATACGGCGCAGCTGGTCCAGGATTTGCCTTTTCGATTCTTCGGTTCGGCTTAGCCATCCATGACCTGCCATTTTCCCTTTAATATGGCGCATAACGATATATGAGGCACCTTTATAGGTGAAGGCGTAATACACCTTCGGCACGGGAATGGACGTATGACTAGCAACAAATCGCATCGCATAGGCTTCAGCCAGATTCTCGTCTGGCTTGGTCTTGATGCAGATATTGAAGATGTGAAAAAGGCCGGACTGCTTTCTCCAGAACCATCGTAAGTACTTGTGATATCTTATTTTGACGACAAGAAGCACAAGTGTTCGGACGGCGCGTCCGGGCGTAGGAGGCGGAGACACCATTCGGATTCGTTGAGCGCTCAGGCAAACGTACGTACGGTTCGAAGGATAAGGAAGGCAGTGCAAGTTGAGCTAGTGGTGGGGAAATTTCGATGGAATATCTGCGTAGGGGACGGAGCCAGTGATAGACTGGGCTTTGCGGTTGTTGACTGGGTGAATGGTGGATTTATTATATTTAGATTGATTTCACGGATGAGGCCGCTATTTAGCTGGGACGGCGAGCACGGACTGAGCCTTTGCAAGCCAGCACCCGAAAGATAAAAAGGTCTTTATCGATAAGGGGCCTGCATGTGGCCAGGCATGGTACAGACAACAGGCTAGCTCATCGCCCAATCAATCATCCCCTTCCATTGCCTACCAAACTCGACCAGGCTTATCCGTCCCGACCACCCTCATCCCTCCTCCTCCTTCACGACAAACGACGGGCATGTCGAGTTTGCACACCATCATGACCCTACTTGAGCGGTTAACCATTGGTTCAACCGCACCTAGAGAATGAGTTATTGTACCAGCATGCATGCGCGACACGCTTCCTGTCGACGATTTCTCCACACACCCGACGACAGAATCCTGCAACGCCCGCCCCAAGGCGACCGCTGCCTCTCCATTTCCCTGAATTCTCTCTTGATCTACCTCCAAAAATGGTCGGCGCTCGTGGCGTGAACACAGCAACACCGCGCCGACGAGCCCCCGCATCAAGACAATTCTCCTACGAACCGTCGAAAGAGACAACGCACCGACAAAGGAACCTAGGCTGGCAGTTGAAGAACACCACTGTTGGCAATATCCACCCGAGTTTTGGGACAGATTGTCCAAGATTCCCTCATCCACAGCGCCGTAGAAGAACTCGAAAGGCGCACCTATACTCGACCTTCCAGTCCTTGCGCAAAATCCTCCGCCCGCTGCCGCTAGAGAGCTTGCTCGATTTGCGAGACATGGTGGCTCAGATTTGCGCGATCTTCGAGGATATCCTCCAGCGACAAGCAGCCACCGACCCGCCGGCGCCATGAGCTCCTCTTCGCGAAGCCGAGAGACCAAGACCACTGATCCAACAACTCTCCCAACAACCCCAGGAACGACCACGACCAAGAAGTCGACAACGCCCTATAACCGCGGTTTCGAGCAACATTTGACGGATCATGCTGTTCGTTCCGACTTGGAAATCACGAAAGCCGGATTCGGAAGCTACAAGAGCCGCCCTAGCTGTCCCGAGGCGGTCGCTCTCGCCTCCAAGTTCTCTGACGGTGCATTTGAGATCTTCCAGGATAGCGTTGCTCAGTCGAAGGACGAGGACGATGTGAAGGCACATGTAGTTCCGACAATCACCGGCACAAGACGAACGGATCACCCGTTCGCCATGAACACGCTATTCGGAAATCTCGAGCCACTTACGGACGGTACGCTAGCCCCGGCGAATCCAGGTATTTATTATGGCTCCTACCCCGAAGAGCTTTACCGATAAGATCCGCGACGAGCTCGCTGGCCGCATCAGCGCGTCGACCATGGAGGACAAGCCGATAGCAACGAACTTCTTTATGGAGGGTAAAGGCCCAGATGGAAGTCTGGCTGTAGCGATACGACAAACTCGCTACGACGGTGCCATTGGATCTCGGGCTATAAATAGCCTGCAAAACTATAACACAGAGGAGTCTGCATACGATAGAAACCCTTATACTTTTAGCTCGATCTATCACGGTGGACAGCTACAGCTCTACGCCCACCATGTCACGGCACCGACAGCCCCAGAGAGGCGGCCCGAGTACCACATGACCTAATCAAGGTCCTTTGGTATGACAGATACTTGGGATACCTTCATTCAAGGAGCCACCTTAATGAGTTTCACCTCGAGCTTCGCATCGGGCTACAGCGCCGACCAGAGTCGTTCCAAGCTTAGAGACCATATCTAAGCCCGCCTTCCAAATCTAGCGGGAGTCATGTGTCGAAGAGTCGGACACGACCAAGCGCAGCTCGACGAACCGCGGAGTCGTCCACCTCCGGTGCAGGATCGGTGCAATCGGGTCTAATAATATTTTTAATAAGTAAAAATAATGTATAAAGCTATTTTTATAGCTATTTTTACAAGCTTCTTATTTATTAATTCTATTTCATATAACTATTATATTAATATAAAAGTTAGTAATGAAAAAGTAATATTAATTGATGTAATAGTATATGTCATATACTGAACTAACTGAGAACAATACAAAGAAATAGTAAAGGCTGACTTACACCAACACCTCGAGACCCTTGCCCCTTGCCTCGGCTCCACAATGTAGCGTACCGCATGTCACTAAGACACATCGGGCCATCTCCAACTCCCAATTAAACGCGACGCGCGAAGGGAGCTTCCTTTAAACTTGGACCTTTATACATCACGGCCCCGCAGTTTGCAACGGACGACACCACACGCAACCTTGCTTGCCCTCTATACCTTAATATCTTATCTTGGCTTCAAATACCTCGAGCTTCTTCTCTGATCTCTCGCGACTGCTTACCAAGCTTCAAAGACAACCTGCCGATCCTGCGCACGGCTACAGACCCTTTGCGACACTTTCCGATGCGATTGGCCATTGAATCCTTTGTTCGAAAGACTGCTCCATGAATTGATGCTTTAGACTTTTGCTAGGTGGATATATTATACAGGTTAGTCCGCATTACGTCTTTGAATCAGTTGCGCCAGAGTCGTCCTCAGGTCCCCCCTGATCAATCCTCCCAATTACACCCAGCTAACCTCCCCAGCGCCTATAATGAACACTCTAGACGACGATCGTCTGTCCGCCAGCTCAGGTGACTCGGACAATGACAACGACAACGATAACGATAATGACAACGACCGCAATGACGTCGACGAGACAATGGAGGACGTAGATGACAATGGCGATCAGGATCAAGACGCAGAAGGCGATGACGATGACAACAACGACGACGACGACGATGATGACAATGCGGATGCTGATGCGGATGGTGAAGGCGACGAGTCTCAACCGCCTGCGACAGACTCAAACGATCAACCAAGCACCCAGATAAAATCTGAGCCCGACGATTCGCAATCCCAACCCAGGAAATCAGCTACACCCGCCCCAAGTCTCGACAAGCGGTGGCCCCAGCCGTCGCCCGAGTACATCAACGCAGCATCCTACGACATCGTGCCTACCATGGCGGCGCCGCAATCCACGAGTGTCAATGCCATGGCTATCACACCCGATTTGAGGTACTGGATCACAGGAGGCTCGGACGGGTATATTCGTAAATATGACGGGCCTAATACCATCAATGGCAAGCTCGCTTTGACGGTTGCGCAGAGGCATCCGTTTGTGGATAGCGTTACCAAGGCTGGCATACTCATGTCGTACTGGGAGAATGAGGAGCCGCCGCCTCCGGGACGGGGAGACCAGGAGCATATTCTCTCGCCCGTTTACTCTCTTGCGATTCAATCGCAGGCTCTTTGGTTACTATCTGGTCTGGAGTCAGGCGGTATTAATCTCCAAAGTGTCCGGCATGATGAGGGAAAGAGGATTCACTGTCTGCAGCAGCACACGAACGCTGTGTCTGTCTTGACAATGGCACAGGACGAAAAGAGCGTTCTTAGTGGTGGATGGGACAAGAACATCTTTGATTGGGATCTCAACACCGGTCAAACGCTCAGAAGCTTCGATGGCAACGCAGGTCAAATCTCAGCTCTCGAACTCCGTCCCGCAAGCGGTGCTCCCATCCCAGAAGACGACGATGAGCCACCGCCTCCTACAACAATGACTACAAACAACGCAGCGCCTATAGCGAACGGGAACTTTACAGATCCGCTCACCAACGATGGAGTCGACGATATGTCCGCCGAGTTCAACGCCAACCCCAGCAATGGCGATGGCGACGGTGCAGCTTCACCCGCGCACGACAGTCTCTTTGGAGGAAGTGACGCGGGGAGTTTATTCGGCGAGACAAAGGAAGATCAGCCCTTTGGCAACGACGACGATGAATTCACTGCCGTGATGCCCGGCCATGGTCATGATAGCGCTATGGACCATTCAGCAGACATGGCCGCTCTCGACGCAGGAAAAGATCCAGAACCCGAGCCTGAACCTGTCCCGGAACCCGAACCGGTCGTTGAACCGCCACCGCCTGAACTCCCATCGCAGGATACAAGCGACGCTATGGACGTAGATCTCGTACCGGCTCCAGCGCAAGCCACGGAACCATCTCAAGACACACTCCCCAAGTCCGAGCCAACATCACCCTCGCTACTCCTCACATCACATACTCCCACGAATCATGATCCAACACAAACATCCAATACAACGTTCCTCTCCGCTGCGATGGACGGAACATTAAGGATCTGGGATCGACGCCAACAAGATCCCGTAGCGCGCATCGGCACAAGGAATGGCGTTCCCCCGTGGTGCATGGGCGCGTGCTGGAGTCCCTCGGGCAACAACATCTACGCCGGTCGTCGAAACGGGACGGTGGAGGAGTATAATATTCACAAGGCAAAGAGGAACTGGGAACCTCACAGGACGCTCAAGTTTCCCGGGGGCAGCGGAGCAGTCAGTGCCGTGAGACCCATGATTAACGGCCGTCATCTCGTCTGGTAGAGTCCCCCTCCCCGTTTCCTCTTATCAGTCTGCCTATACTAACAGCGTCCAGTGCCTCCCACGATATCATGCGTCTCTACGATCTTCGTGAATCGCCCATGAAGCACTCTAGCGTTCCCTTCCTCATCATCCCCGGTCCTCCCCGTGCAGGCGTCATCTCCAGTCTCTACATCGACCCGACAAGCCGCTACATGCTGAGCGCTGCAGGCACCAGAGGCTGGGAGGGTACGAGCACAGAAGTCCTCATCGGTTATGAGATTAATGCTACCAATGGATAGCTTGGGGTCGTCTCAACTGGAACTGACCCTCCAACTTTGGGACTTGGTCGTCGTGCTTTATATATGCTGGAGTTGGTCATGGCGAGCTCACCTTATAGTCGAATTTTCCTGCCTCTATTCTATAGCAATTAGACAAAATTCCATTCTTATTCCTCAATTCTTCGACTTCTCGAGTCACTCAATCCGCTGCAGTCAAGGTTTGATACAATACTCGTACAATTTCTACACCAATGACTATACAATTTACAATTCCCATCGTAAAATATTCATTCAGTCACTCCGACTGACCTCTCAACCCCCGCCCCCCGATAATAATACCTCGTTGCGCACCATTTCCGCCCACAACATACCGGTCGTGCTGGGACACACCATTAAAATGTGCTGTAACCATGATATGAGTACGACCTGGCGTGTAGAACATGCAGGCACTTCAATCGAAACTGATCAAGTCATCATCCTCTTCCTCGTCGCCATCTTCGGCGTTGTCCTCCTGGGCCCCGTCATCCATTGACGACTCAAGTCCCATTTCGGTGCCCGATTTGGCAGGCTTCCCCCGGCTGGGTTCAGCTTCTTTGCAAGTTGAGACCTTCATTGACCAATGTGTCTCAACTTTCTCTTCACGCCGCCGATGAAGGCTGTCCGATGTTGTTGTTCGGTGCCAGATCTCACTGATGTGTATTGACTCTGGGCTCTTCTGACGCCTCTTGGCCTTCGCGTCCTCTGCGAGCTGTCTATCCTTTCTAGCCAATTTATCGGGGCTCCAGTTCTCGCTGCGGGAACCTTCCTTGGAGACATCTACAGTCTGGTGGACCTGCTGGATTGTCTCCGCGTAGTACCCAGCCTCCATGATCTGTTCACTGGTTGGCTCTAAACAATGTTTTCGAGCTTGTGTCATGGGAGTTGAAGTTGGTACCCGGGAACTTGGGGCTTCAAAGGGATCAGACCGGCGAGTTGGCGACGTTTGATGGCTGGATCCTCCCGAACTTGTTCTGTTGCTTCGTGTCTGAGGGCGATGGGTAGGCCTTTTGGGAGCTCGAGCAGGCAATGGACAAGTTCTAAGGGGCAACTTCATCTTTGGAGGCTCATCGCATCGTGAGGGGCACTTGCAAGGCTGCCAACAAAGCGATTCGCAACTGTGGCCACACTTCAAGACCTCCTCGCACTTCTCCAAGCATTTGACCTCGCTGTGGTCGAACTTGTGGCAAGTGAGCTTGCATGGATGGCCCTTTGCACACGTGGATTCGCAACTTTTGTCGCAACCGCCTCCAGGGATGTACTTCCAACCACTGGCATTCTTGATGTTTGTTCGCGTTCCGTGGTTATGGCAAGTGGCTGGCAGGTAATCGTCGATACACTGGCGTCGTTCAAACACATCGATGACCTTTCTCCATGTACTGTATGCCTCTGAATTCTCATCTCGCACAAGTGTTTGGGAGTTGCCAAAGATATACATTCCGCATCTCGCTCGGCTGGTACCCACGTTTGCCCGATTCGCATTCCCAATGAAACCCGGGCCGAGGGTTCGAACTAGAGATAGTAGAATGACATCGTTCTCTTCACCCTGGAAACCGTCGACAGTCCTTACGGACCACTTCTTCAACGGATTCTTGAGTTCGAGATACAGGTCGCGACGAAGCTTCTCCGTGATGAGAGCAACCTGCCCCTTGTAGAACGTCAAAATAGTGATACGTTCTGGGTCAACGCCGTTTTGAACAAGATATCGCACGAAGCCCACTATCATGTCGGCTTCATCTGGGTTCGAAAATGAAAAGTCGTTGACATTCTGCATCTCTTGTCCCTCGTGGTCAAACCACCAAAGACTCTTTCCGCCCATGCCCGGTATAGGAGGTCGGTTGTCTGGGTCGTAGACGGAGCAATGATCGGTGAGCTTGGGGTAGAACGCGTTGACCACTTCGCGGATTGCAGGGACCATACGACGCTGGACTCGGAGCATACTGTATGGCAACTTGAGCCTGACCAGGCGCTCAAACAAAGACACATGCATATTGTAGGGGTCACGGCCGAGTTCTCGCACATCTACAGATGGGACCAGTTGCTGGTGATCGCCGACAAGTACGACCTGGTCCAGACTGGGATAGAGAGCGGAACTAATGTTGGCTTCTCGAGTTTCGGCCGCTTCCTCGATCATCAATATGCGGGGCTTCAATGCTGCGATCATACCACGATACTTGGACAGTCCGGTGGTTGTGCAACCCACGATCTCAATACGTTCATTTGTGATAAGCCTGACGTCGGACTCCCATCGGCTGACTTTGATATCATCACAGGCTTCCTGGTACTCTTTGAGAAGCTGAGGGAACTTTTGAGCTCGTGCGCGGATAAGTTCTTCTCGCAGGAGGCGATAGACCATGCCGCGATCACCTGGCTTGATCTCATATAGATCTTGATGCATTTTCAATAATCTGCGGGCTCGGTGAATCCAGGTGGCTTGTTTGGAGAGTGCACTCGGAAGGGAACCTGTGACATTGAACTTCATGGGAAAGAAAGCACCCTTGAGTCTCTCCTTCTGATTCTCCTGCTGGGTTTCTTCAACAGCATCATCCTTTGCAGGATTTTCAGCCTGATTCTGAGGAGGGCGGATGTAAACAGTGGTGTCATCCTCGACAACCTGGAGCCAGTGCGCAATGCGACACTTGATCTCAGTTCCGTCATCACGATTGACCAGAGTAGCAGATTCCCACTCGTCATCATCCAACGACTTGTACTGGGCATCTGAGAGGAGTCCTTCTCGAAGAAACTCTTCAGCTGGGATCAGATATGCAGGGAAGCATTCCGACAACAACGTCTCAATTGTGCCGAGAACCTTTGTTCGAGCTGACTCACCCCCAATACCACCACCTTTATTCTTTGTCTTGACTTTGAGATTGTACAAAGTACGCTCTTCTATCGCCTCGTCTTCTGTACGGCCACCGAGACGCACAATGACGGCTTCAAAAACTGAGAGTCGGTCTAGAAGCTGATCGAGAGCGTGGTTGGTTTGAGCAGCAACTATGACAGGTGGTGGGGTATCAGTATGCCCTTTTTCTTCTCGTCGAGACTTGAGAGTCTGGACATAGCTTTCAAGGGCTACGACGGATGTGAATGTCTTGCCAGTGCCAGGAGGACCTTGAATGACAGCCAGTTCTTTGTGGGTCATGCGTTCCAAAGCTTCCCTTTGAGAAGGGTCAAGGTGATCAGCTCTATCAGGAATACGAGGAGCCTGCCCTGGAGTGCCTGCAAGATAGGCTGTCGTGTGTTCGGTGTTGGACTCATGAATGATGTATTTGTCAAACTTGGAACTGAGGAATGTTAGCTTGAGAATTGAGTATGCAATGGAAAAGACTTACTCAAACATTGCGGCATGTTGCAGCCCAACCATGGCGTGACGAACAGTCTCAAAATAACCTCCTTTTGCCTCTATCATCACCATTTCGACTGAAGGATCGAAGACAGCATTGTTGCAGTCGGACCAAAAGATCTCGATCCGGGGCGGAGTGTTTTTACCTTCGTCATTGGCAGGATCAGGTTCAAGGCCACCCACAATGTATCGTGCGGCAACAACTGCAACATAGCATTCGGTGTTGAAGTTGTCGCTTTTGGGAGACAGCGCAATAAGGGTACCAGCAGTAAGCCGGTTTGACTGCTTCCACTCGACTTTGGTGGGTGAGCGCTCTGTTGAGAAGGCAATGCGGCAAGCTGCCCCAGATCTGGCAAACAAGTAGCCTTGGACGTGTACCTTGTAGTTGTTAGAAGAGGACTTGAGGAAGAAGGAAATGTGACTGACTTGTGTATAGATGTAGAAGTTGTCTCTGTCTCCCTCCATCATTCTAGGCTTGTTCTTGAAGCAGTTGATAGCTTGCCGAAGAAGCTCAGTACCCTCGAAACGATTCGTGATATACTGGAACTCAAGGTAGGCATTCTTGGCATCACGTTCAGATAGATCCTTGATAATTGGTGGAGGAGGCAATGGAGCAGGATCAATGGACATCAGCTCGCTCGAGTGCGGGAACTCTGGAGCCATGTGCCAAGGGACGCTGCCAGTCTTTGGCAGAGTGTTCTTGTGCTTGACATGCTGAGTAATGATCTCAAAAGAAGTCTGGTCTCTCGGGATCTTGGGCACATTAGTATGCGTGGAGAAGAGGTATCGTTGTTGCACTCACCTGTTGGTATTGGTCCCCCATCTTGCTTGATGAACTCGATGGGAGGAGAAGCATCCACAACTGGCGTTGCAAGGGAGAATATGTACAGTATCAAGGAGATGAGAGACTGTATATGGAGCAGAAGGTTGATATGATCAAGAAGCTCTGAGTGCTTGGTGATAGAAGAGATGTGTGCGTTTTGATGAGAATGGTTGAGGACGGAAAGGATTAGTACGGTTGAAGAGAAGAAGAGAGGAGAACAAAAGAAGAGAAGAGATGCAGAGGAAGACTGCGAGAAGAAGAAGAGTGAGAAGAAGCAGGAGCTATTTCATGAACTGCTTGTTGCCCAGCAACTCTGAAGAACGATGAGGAGAAGAGAGAAGGAAGAAGGAAGAAGTGCGAGAGGGAAAGGAGAGAAAGAAGGTAGGTATGGAAGTGGTGGGCGCAAGCTGCAGGTATGACTGAGGACTCAACTCAAGTTTTGAGTCCAATGAAAAGTTAAGGACAAAATGTTGATGCCAGCTGCCCGCCAGCTGTCACTTGCAGATATTGGATATTCCTCTTAGCGGGAGGTCGTTGTACGTCCCCTGGCTCCAGGTGCTGCAGTAGGGGTCCTAGTACACTAGCGAGTAAAAGGCCTCTCAGGGCATCCAATCAGGAATTGTGATTTGGCTCGGAGTATCTATTTGATCTTGCGATGAAGCTGGTGCAGATTTTGTATTGGTTGTTTTAATGGTTGTAGTAGACTGATGAGTGCCGAGAGTGTTGCACTGGGCCGTAGGCGGGGGTTCGGGCACAAGGTTTCCTCCTTGACAGGCTGGGCACAGTTGGTGCCTTTAAAAGATGATGTTGACTTTGAAGAGTGACTTCTATTGTTGAACAGCGTTGTATTGTTTCAATTCGGTGCCGTAAGAACGTTTGTTACCGGCAGAAGTATGGGGTGCTCCAGGAGTAGAGGACAGCAGGGCACACGACGCCTGAGAACGGCGCAAGGGAAGTTGGTAATGGATGGTCGCAAGACTCAATTGACTCAGATCCTTATGTCAATCCGGCGATTGATCGTTGGGATTCTCGTAGAGGCTCAGTGTCCTGCGCTCGAACGTCGTGGTTAGCACGTTGGCGCTCGACTAACAAGTTCAAGGAGTCTACCTTTTTCTTGCTTACCCAAAGACACAACCGTTCAAGTTCGAGGATTAAAAGCCAGTCTCGTAACTTCAATTGAAAGCTGTTGCTTGTCGCTGTCGCTCGTAGGCAATGCCTCGTCTCGTCTCGTCGCAGAAAAGGGGTAATTCGTCACTCGTCATAAATCAGAAATCGTCTTTCAAAAAAAGCTTTAATAACCCAAGTCAAGCGTCTTATCTATGTGAAAGGAAAGAAATGGAACAGGAGAAGGAGAAAACTTTTAGAAATGAACAGTAGCTTGATCTCGGGAGCCTGCATATGGCTACACTCAGCAATCGTCATGTCCCCTGCACGTTCCCCCTCGGCGCGCCAGTACAAAATGACAGAATGGGCAATTCGCATGGGAGTCATGGTAATTTGCATGTTTGAATCGTGGGCCTGGCGTGTCTTCAGAGGGGTATGCGGGATCTTGCATCACGGTCAGGGCCGTGCTAATCGAGGCAATGAGGGGCAGAGCAAGGTGACACAGGCGTGTCGTTCTATATGGGACGGACAGGATTTGACAGCAGTTAATCAGAGTCAAAGGGTCGATGTGTCATTATTGAACGGCATGGGTTGTGACTCGTCGTGTATCTCGTTGTCGCCGCATCATTTGTGAGTGGCTTGCAAAGAAACTGCTTGCTGCAACGAGCGTTTGCGCGATTGCAAGCATGCATGGACAAACAGTATACCGAAATTGCTGTTTGGGCAACAGACTGCATGCAGCAAACGTTGTTATTTTCATTGACCTGCATGTCAAACAACATATGCAGGCCTCATCATCAATCACAAGCCTCAGAGAACAAACATAGGCATAACAGAGTTGGCGATTTTATTCCTCTCTAGGGTATTCCGTGTATCAATCCCTCCCACCAAAAGCAACAACTCGACCAAGACCCATGATATCATGCAATCACTCTTTTCTCTTACACAAGTGTTGGTACACCCCATAACAAATCGCTTTTGGAACCCGCGATAATGACTCTACAGACCAAAGCCTCCTTTCGCCGGAAAATGCCCGCCGCATTCCTTTGCCCTTTGACCCCATTTCGCCTGGTAAGAACACCGACCAACACCCCGGGATATCTGTCGTCGTGTAGGGACTCGATATATATAAGTAGGATCACAACTGAAAGGCGCCCAAGACCGTCTATATGATCGCAAAGCCTGCATGTTCCAATTCCACACCATCAGGAAGAATCGGCCGTCCTTGCATCGGGAAAGGCCAGAAGAGGGGATTTTCCATATTGTCTCCTGTCTTCTGCACCGAAGGCGATTGTTCTCCCATGAATGGTCCCACACCCCATTGGCACGTAATGTCTCCCTCCCTCAGGTTAGGCGAGAAGAAGTTGAGACTCCCTGTATGCGGCAAGACCAAACGGTCGTACTCTTCCGCTGTGAGCTTATCGGCGTTGTTTTCGACATCAATGTCCCATTTTGCGGCCAAATAACGTAGTATGTTGAGAGCCTGCTCAGCGAATTGGTGGCAAGGAGCCATCTCAGTAAGGTCTGAAATGCCTTGTGTGATGGCTTCGGCCACACGAGGATCCACCTTGACCGCTTTCTCCATGTCCGCCTCGGTCGTATCCGAGCCGACAGTTGTTGCACCAATCGCTAGGTGCATGATGGCTGATGTGAGAACAAAATACGGTACGAACGAGGGTGTTCGCCGCAAGGTGTAAAGTGAAGAGTAAGATCTTAGAAGGCCTTGAATGGCGTCGGCAGCCTGTGAGCAGACATCGCGAGGCGAGACCTTGGATCCAATGATCCGTAGCTTGATTAGAGGCCGGAACAAGAGTAGGATCGCGAAATGATAGTACATGCTACTCAAGTTAGCGACCGTGATGAAAGAAACGTGTTGGGCTTGGGACTTACTGAGCGAACAGCACAGCTGGGGTGAAATTGTGCCCCAGTCGAAGGACCTCAGGTATGCGATCATACCAATTGAGGTACTGTGTGTACATGTTCAAAAGTTCTCTCGCTGTAAGGGGTTTCCCGGGGGAATGAAGAATGTACAGAGATTGGTGTACGAGCTCGCTGAGTTCGCAGAAACATTTATATACGGAACGCACGTTAGACGGTTGCTGGCATGAGCGTTGCAAGGGAGCGCCTGCCACAGTCAGTGGTAGTCATGGAATAACACAAAAGAAACTCACCGTCGTCAGTATAAGGCACCCACAGAGACGCTTCGATGTCTCCTATTATTGCAGGCTTTGGTGGTAGGTGAGGGAAGCAGGAGCATTGCGGTAATGAGCCTGTGGCGAGGGACCATGCACTGTAGTATCTGTTAGAGGGAAATCTCGCGATGAAAGGGAAAACTCACTGGTCAAGCGCAAAAGCACCCCAGAAGGTTGCTGACTGCACAGCAAGTTCATCTTCGTCTCCTTCGTCCATTATCCGGTGAAGTCCCATTTCAATGGCGAGTCGAATACTCTGCCCAGCGTAATACCAACTCTCTGAATCTCGCCCGCAACTAGCCTCTCGGATCGACATTATCCCCAAAGCTTGGATAGTTGTAAGGGAGTGGTGGTCCGTTTCCTGGGCAAATAGTCTCAATGACTCCTTGAAGAAGTGGTCACCGGACGTATAAGGGTCGTTGGGATTGGCCCGAGACATAGGCTGCGTCGAAAAGCGGCATCCCAAAGCCAGAAGGGCATTCACCAGTATCGGTGAACAATACCGATTCCGCCCCTCTTGGAAATCCTGTAGAAAGTGTTCTTTGCTCAGGGACGCAAATGTTGGATACTCCCAGCAGAAATACAACGCCAGAAGATGTTGAACTAGAACACTATCGCCGGTAATCACGGTCCAAGTTGAGCTCGGTGTTCGCAGCCCCGGTTCATTCAATGGCGACAGGATCTGTTCAACCCCACGACATTTTGGAAGACCGTCCGAGATTTGATCAGGGTTCATGCCTTCGGCCCAAGACCCAACTCGATTTTGTGGTGGTCCTCGCATATCTGTCTGCCAGTTCATGACGTCGGGGTGTGAGTTGCTCCTCGTTGACCCGGTTTGGCTGAATGAAGATTGCCAGGGACTGTGCTGTCCCATATCAGGCCTCATGGAAGACTGCTGCGACTGTTGATGGTTCGCACCAAGGCTCATGGCTGCCAATGTACCCAGTCCACCTCCTGGGAACCCCGGGTTAGGGCCCATGGTAGGTGCCTCGGTACGGGAAGGAAACGAAGCTATCGAACGCTCCCCAGGGCGTGGTGCGCTCGCGAGCCATTCTGAAATGGTTTCGATGGGTTGGCCGCCCCGAATGCGGGTTAGAACCTCTTCCCATAGTTCTGGTCGGACAAGAGCAGCGAAGACTTGGTCGCATGAACGCTGCTTCTGTCGAAGAGTTTCGATCTCGGTTCGGAGGTTCTCCTTTGACTGGCGCACGGGAATCTCGTATACACATTCGGCATCTTTCTGTGCTCTGCATCGTCCGCACGGTTTTTTGCCATCGCACTATAACATCAATTGTTAGCAAGGATGAGTTTACGGGACAATCAATACGGGAACGAAGCGAGCACTGCAGCCAATTGTGGAAGTCCATCACAAGCTAAATAAATTGCTGTGGTGGGACATGCTATGACGTACAGGGAAAGTGAAGAACAAGAGCCGGCTACGCAATTAGGGACTCCGGGAAAGTAAGCTGATCTGCTACATACCTTTGCGCGCTTCTTGCGGCATTCCGTGCAGGCATTGGGCGTCACAACACCCAGCCCTCGGCGACGTTTCGAGTTTTGTGTATGGGTGACATTGGCTGTTGCAGGACCTGATGCAGTCGAGGGCGTAGTGGAGGACTGAACTGAGGTGGGGGTAGGATTCCCTTGTGAGGAAGCTCCCCCAACCTGCGCAGTAGCTCCTTGCGGCGTGTGTTCAGCACTGGGTTGTCGTTGACTACCGGTGTCTGAATGTTCGTTGTCGACATCCATCACTCGAAAAACGAGCCTGACCGCAGGCTATCGCAAAGTTACAAAGGTTTGTGGGGACAGAGGAAAGGTTCGCTGGTTCGCTGTTGTCGTGCGTATGGAACCAGGCGTCCGTCGTGAAGCTTTATGAGCTCCAACCTTCAGCTCGAAGAGCTTCGGGTGGGATGAGGTCTTGGAGGGGCGACGGCGGAGGGCACGGCGCAGTCTGACATGCTGCGAGGGGATTCGCGATGGTGTCGTCAAAGTTAGAACTTGAGTCTTGAAGCTTGAACTCTCGCCTTGTTCTCCTCTGGTCACAGCAAAAAATGCAGGGCTGCTTTTTTTTTTTTTTTTTTGGCGCCAGAAGCGAAGATGACTTTGGGCTGTAGGTACCTGAATGACTTCTGCTTTCTCAGTCGCGTCTCGGCGGCCTTGTAGCGGGGAGAATGCGATGCGGAGACAAGACGGTTGAAGATGGCCCACCTAAGCTCTCACAATTGCATCGAGACCAGTCACAACGAGTCGTAGGTCGACTTTGGGTAAAAAGCCCGGGCAATGCGCATTCGTTGACTAGCTACTAGAGTGCTAGGCTCTAGCACGACGTAACCGAACTAGAGGTGAGCTTTTGGACGCTCACGAACTCGAGGATACGCGACCGGGGGGTTTCAAGGAGCTCGAGGCCGACTCCGCGAGTCAAGGGAGAGGATATGAAGGCTTGCAGGAGTCGCAGATCAATGGCGCTTTGAAGCGCGCAGTATTGTTTCTCTTTTCCTGTCGCAATTTGCGTTCTCAGGACGGATTAACGAGGCTGCTAAGAAGTACTGGTATACTTGGTGTCCACTCGATCGTCGATTGCGCCGGCAATATAGACCAAAAGTTGGGCGCTGTGGTCCATGCACAACACGGATTGGCAACTATTTGAGTTGAACAACTGAAAGATATTGAAGTCAAATTGAGACCAAAAGCGGAAATTTTGCGCCTATAACGGAGGTTGGACAGAATGGGAATAAAATGAGAACTGATTGATTGTAGGGATGTGTGAGAAATGGGACGATGAAGATTGGCTATGTCCAGTACGGGAATCTCTTGCGATTGCGATCACGATTACCGTCGCGCTCGATTACCAGGTTCGGGCCGGTTCAAATAGAGGCATAGAACCAGAAGCTTTTCGACTGTAGCTTTAATTTGCTTGATGCCCTGTTAACGTGCTGAGTGAATCCTGCGTTTCCTCGGCGAACTCTGTTGCAGATGCTATGTCTTGTAGCTATGTAGTCGTTTACAGTAGCTGGGGTCCTGGCTCTGTCTCACGCTTCATGTCGTGAAACAGACGATGATCGAACCGCGGATATGGAAGCTGTATAGGAAAATAAAAAGAGCGTTGATGAGAGATGGGGATCAAAGTTGAGAAAACGATTAGGTGGCCGAAAAAAAGAGCTTTTTCTGGCTCTGCCTGAGGTAGAACTTGGAAGGTAAGGTACGCTCAACCTCTTCAGGTTACCAATGTTATCTGGAGAGGGTTGTTCCGCTTTTGACTGCTGAAGAAAGGAAGGAACTCTATTTTTTGAACCGGCGCAAACGTTCTTGTCTTTGTAATCCAGCCCAAGATTGCCCGTCGACCGACCAAGCTAGGATTCTTCTGCCCAAAGTTCTCTGATAACCATGAGAATGAGTGCCATGGTCAGATCGGCCAGGCCATACCAAGCTTGAAATTTAGTTAGGGCCGTGGTCTGAGTGGACAATGTGCTCAACGGCTCGTCATTCTGCAGTTGTAGACTGCCGATGAGCCTTTCTTATTGCTCGCCCTCTCATCGCCATTTTCCAGCTGCGAATCATGTCTTTTTTGAACGTTGAGATGTCTGAGACAAAGCTGTTTTTGTACGCACCGCAATTCCCCTCAGCTTCTTAAGCAAGGAAAACTGCAAAGTTGTACGCCATCAAACTTATCTCCAAGCCTGATCCAAGGTCACATCCACCACAAGCACGTCCATCGTCCAATTGGAATGTTGCGGAGTCTGCCAGATTGTGCATGCTTCCTTGCATTTGGCGCATCCTTCGAGCCCCCCATCTCATCACCGTAACTTCGCATCGGAGAAAGCCAAACGGATATAAAACGGACGGCCACCACCAAGCCCTATGTTTCGTTCAATGAGACCTCTCAAGGAGAGGATAGGTTCAGAGCCCTTGTGGATATGATGTCAGAGATAATAGGCTTGCGGCGATCAGAACATCATGGTTGATCATAGGCTGGGGTAATTTATATCTTGGCAACATATGATTGACATTGCTGCATTGAAACACTGCTGATGATACTGTAGCAAATGCCAAGAAATATGCCACACAATACTGGGAGACCCTGACGAATGATGGCTCAGGGGGTAAAAACGAGCGGTTTCTCAGAATATTGGGTGTTCATTCCAATTGTCTTCTTCATCTTCACCTAGGCTGAGAATTAACTTTCATGCCAGGGCCATCCGTCTAAGTGCCCCTCTCGACCTTACCCCACAGTACGTCATCAGCATCTGACAGCCTCAACGTTCATTTAATTCAGCTTGGATCATGACCTTGAGCTGAGCTGCACTGTAACATGGCCTATAATTGCGGCCTCTGCGGCTGAGAATGCCCTTCCAGCATCGATCAGAGGGGCTGAGAGAACTCTTCAATAACAAAAGATGCAGAGTTCACTGCCGTATATAATGATTGACAATATTACCCCAATATCCATCCATCCGCCAATCCATGATACCACCATCCATGCTATGACCTGATTTTCCAAACACCACCGAACCGCGCCCCGTATACATGCGCCCAGTTCCTATGCTCCACCCACTATTATACAGCCATGTTATTCAATGACAAAGGAAAATAATATATGCCTAACTCTCCGTCAGAGTCTATGCAAACGGTTCCCGGCGCCCTTTACTAGGACTTCGGTTTTTAACAGGGCTACGGCCCCGATCCGTCTTGCTTGGGCTCCGTCGCAGTGAAGGAGTGTATGGAGGCGCAAGAATCGTCTTCATTTTTGGCGGCGGTGTACTGTCCGTATCGGTACCATCGTCGAGCATCATGTGACGCTGCATCCTTGGTGTTTGCACAGGAACCCACATGAACCCGGGACCGTTCTCAGGGGCCATGGACGGATCGTGAGGTGGAGCTGCGGGTTGTGACTGAACAGGAGGCGCTGGCTTGCTGACATATCCACCCAAGAAAAAGTTGTTCGCGAAGGCGCAAAAGATAAGAACAGCGAAGAAGAATCCCTGTGAAGTGGTTAGCTTGGCGATCAGTATTATGCTGCATGAGGTACTCACCCAAGCCTTGAGGTTCATTGCTTCGGAAAACTCGTTGATGATCTCTGCGATTTGCTTTGCAGTCACCTTGACCCTCATGATGGCCTCAGGGTTCTGGGTCATGCATTCGGACCACTCCTCGCATGCCACTCTGAGCGCGGGACGATCGTTCTTAGCGCATCCGTTGATACTGTACTGAGTTTGGCATTCCGTAATTCTTCCCATGATCTCGATTCGTGCCATCTCGTTTGCATTTTCGATATCCGTTTTCACTGTGGTTACAATGGACCAGCCAATGTAGACAAAGACTGATACCAGGAAGAAGTTCACAATCAACTTAACCCATCTGTAAAGATTGTCGGGGGCGTTAGGGTGTTCGTCCAACATATGCAGCAGAGATCCCAAGAAACCCCTTGGGGCTTCCTTTGTTGCCTTCTTTTTGCCACGAGTTCGTCTCGGTGCGATGCTATCTTCCGAATCTGAGTCTGACTCTGTCCAGCGATGCCGAGTTATGCTGCTGACATCTCTATCGAGATTATGTCTCTTTCGCTTGCGAATAAATTCTGATACAGAGAGGTCTCGAGTCGCTCGTATTTCGCCGCGGCCTGGTGTATGCTTTTTGCTTGAGAAAGGAGTCTTGCTGTAACGAAAGGACTTGTCGATTTTCGAGGGACTCGTCATTCCACTCATGTTTATATCGCTCATACGGTCCGCCTCAGGTGTATCATTCGGGAAGTCAGAAACTTCTGTCAACGCAGGGCTATCTTCTGCACCCGAAGCTTCAGACAGCGCAACGTCATCAAAAGGTCGTCGAGGTGTTGTAAAGGCAGGGTTGCGAAATGCTGGCGCGGTAGTTCTCGAAGACAATTGAGGAGTAAAGGAGGATTGCGGCGGTTTCGTTTTTGAAGGTGTCCCTAGATTTGCGAAAGGATTTGGTCTTGTCGATTTCGAAGGGGAGCCAAAGACTACAAACGGTTAGCAAAGAGCTGCCAGACATGATGGATGATAGAAGCTACAGCTACAACTGTGATGCCGGTAAAGGTAAACTTGCCATTCTGTGAGTTACTTTTTGCTGCATGTGTAAAAGGACTCGTGGGATCAAAAGGGCCACTGTTCTGGTACTCCCAGTCCATAGGACCTTCGTAAGTTCGACGATCCATAATCGATGATAGCTATTGAATAGCTCGAATAATTACGGTGTAAGGTTCGCCAGATGGACAGAGGCTGGGGTTGACGTCGGGACAGCTGTAGTGAATGAAAGCAGCTGCCAAATTCAAACCATCAAGTATTCTTCAATTCATCCGTGGCAACCAAAAAGGCCAAAGTAAACAAAGGGTGCGGCCACCTGCCTGAGGTTTCTAGGTGGAGCTTCACGATTATGTCAGCGAGCAGGGGTCGCGCCTCGCACCTGTGGCGGCTCTAGCCATACAAAGAAGTTGAAGGTTTGCGAATTGTCAATCTTTCCATATTCACAGCTTTCGACGATTCTTCACCAACAAAAATTTAAACACTGAGCTCTTGAAGCCTCTGAAGCGCTGTGAATACCAAGTTTCAACAAACGATAAAGAACTGCCAGAGCGATCTCGCACGATCGACAACGCGACGCCATGTCGGAAAGGGATTCCCCAATTGGCGAGCACGCCAATGAGCCTGTCAACGATGGCCAAGAGCAAGAATATGAAGATGCTCTCGCCGCCGCTGACTCTGATCGCGACTCCGATGCGCTGTCTGAGGTCGACGAGGATCAGTTCGAGGATTACGACCCAGAAACGGCGAACATCGAGGACCGTCCCGTCGACATTGACGAAGATGTCGCTCGCACATTGAAAGCTACAAAGCGAAAGCGCGCAGATGGAGAGGCCCCAAAGAAACCACGTGAAGGCCGCCGAGATAAGAAGCGCCGAGATCGAGATGAGGATGTTGATATGGATGATACAGAGGATGGGGGCAAAAAGTCACGACGTTCAAGGCGCGCTGCTGGTGATGGAGAGCGACGTCAGCGTTCTAAGCCTGCTAGCCCAGAGCCAGAGGAGGAGGAGAACTTGACACCGGCGGAGCGAAAGCAGCGAGAGCTCGACCGAATGATAGATGCGGCAATCAAGAAGCCAAGCGGTCTCAAGCGCAGGAAGAAGGATGAGATTGTAGGTTTCAAAGTGCATATGCTCAAGTTCTTCCACTAATTTCTTTTACCCAGGATCTTGAGGACGAGATTGATGACCTTCTAGCGGATCTCAAGGTACAGATGGAGCAGGCCTGTCAGGCTGATAACCAGGCTCGCGAGGCCGGCCAACCAGCTCTACACAAGCTGAAGCTTCTCCCCGAAGTCACCGCTATCTTGAACCGAAACAACGTCCAACACGCCGTTTTGGACCCCGATACGAACTTTTTGCAGCACGTCAAGTTCTTCTTGGAGCCACTGAACGACGGCTCTCTTCCAGCGTACAACATTCAACGCGACATCTTCAACGCTCTTGCCAAGATGAACATCGAGAAAGAGGCACTCCTCAGCAGCGGTATCGGGAGAGTGGTGGTGTTCTATACTCGTAGCAAGAAGCCCGAACCCAGTATCAAGAGAATTGCTACACGACTCCTGGGAGAATGGAGTCGACCTATCCTCAAACGAACCGACGATTACAAGAAGCGCCAGATCGAGACCCGTGACTACGATTATGAGTATGTATTCTCTTGCGACTTGTTTATTACACGGACTAACTTTGATGCTAGATCTGCCAAGATGGCACAACGCCAGAAGACCAGCTCTCAATTCAGTCTTTCCCAGCGTCCTGCCGCCAACGCCAAGGATGCTGAGCGCGAACGTCTACTGGCCCCCTCACGAGGTAACAACTCGGCGCGTATGGTCAACTTGCCTTCGAGCTACACTGTTGCTCCCCAGAGCACCTTTATGGGCTCGCAAAACTCGAGCCATCGTCCCCTTGGTGCAGGTGGTATGGAGGCTTTCCGCAAGATGGCTCAGAAGAGCAAGAAGCGGGCCAACTAAGGCCAAAATTCACGGTTGGGTTTTCTTCGGAGCATCTTGGAACGTACCATATTCGGGCGAGCATGACGGTTGTAAGCTATTAGTTGAGAGAAGAGTTGACGCACGCGAGTTCTGGGTTTGGCGTTCTCGGCGTTCACACAATAGGCTATTAAACACATCAAACTGGAGCCCTCATGACGGGCTGAAGCGAACTACTTTTTTCCATATCATATATGATTGTGACTCTGGTACTTGTGATGTGAAACGTGGCAGTCCCGTGGTCTTGAGACACCAGATGACATGAACGGTTGGCTCTCACGTGGCTTTGGGAGATCTAGTCGCTGAACACATGCTAAAAAGATAAATGCACTTGACGTGGTGTTCATTGACCCCTTCAATATTCATGGCAACCTCGGTTCATGCTTGTGAGAGTACTCTTCTGTGACTCTGTCATCATTTGGAGAAACGTTGCCAAATATGGCTTCAACCTTGGAGTTTGGCTCATGTAAGCAGAACACCAGCAGGCACTCAGCGGATAACATCCTGGATCCCCATGCAACAGAGTACAGTCCTAAAGCGCTCAAGATAAATAAGCCTATATCCTTGCTCGGTGTAAAATACGAGGCGTGAGCGGTTTATGGCACCTTTCAGTCACACGTTGGCCACCTCCTGTGCGGCCACTTTTGGTGCTTTCTCTAGGTACCTATCCAACAAAATGTAGACGCAGTAAACCCTGAGCCAGAGGCAAATGGTTATACATAGTAAACGAGACTAGGAATAATAACAGTTAAAGTGTTAATAAACTAAGTATAGGCCTAAAATTCTAGGGAATATGAGCAACTTTTCTTTCTGTCTTGACAAAAGATAAGTGAGTGGGCGGCTGGCCGAGATGACTATTCATTGGACAGTGTCCAGCACAAGTCAGATGACTTGGTGCTGACTTGGAGACGTCGTACGCGGGGCAACGCGTTTTGTTTTTTTGACCCAGCCAAAGTTGTCACAATCGCTAGACTGTGCATCGTGAGAGACGATGAACCAGTTACCTCTTTTGCCCGACTTTAATGCGGTATCGCATTCCTACGCAGTCATTGCGGAGGAGTTCACAAAGGTTGCAAATCTTGAGGCTATTAGTGGCGCCCAGGAGACACGCGAAGCCGTGCGACGACTCGAGGTCCAGGTTAGGGAGACATCCCGGGAGCAGCGAGAGATGCTCGTCAATATTCAGCGAATGCTGGAGACTTCCGTTCAGGAGAACCAGGTGATGTAAGGCACTCCACTATCCTCCAAGAGAGAAGGAGGAAGGTGCTGACGACTATTTTTAGGCGACGTAACACGTTACGATGTTCAGAGAACAGCACGGTGAGCCGTGATAATATACCTTTGAGACCGCTGTATAGTTATAGCACCGGTGAAGTGATTCGGCGGTTTCCACGAGACGTGGCTGCGATCAATGGATTGCAGGGTAAGTGAGGCACGAACAAGGTTGGCAGAGACCAGCTAACCTTTTACGTCTCAGATGGTAGTCTGAACAGACTCCTTGACGAGCTAGGATGCGAGACCGATGGAACAGAGAGTGAAAAGAGGCGAAGACTCAAGTTAGCTTGTGGCGTCAGAAACATGGCTGTGTAGTATCATGAAGCCGGGAAGGCGTTTCCTTGTTAGACAGAGTGGAGTTGTAGGCGTTAGCAATGTAGTCATCTTCCGCTATTTAATCAGGAAATGGGAATAACATCATGTGTAACATGTAGAGTGAGCACACGCGTGAAGGGAACGAACAGAGCAGTCCAGACAATAGTAGAAGTGGAGCGTGAGCGACATGTCATACACATTGCAGAGGCAGATCCAACCATGGGAAACCGTAGAATCTCCCATTCCTAGCCATATGGATGAATTTCGCCAAGTGTAGGTCATTGGGTGATGCGGGCAATATTATTAGATCTGCTGTCGTTTCACTTAGCGCCCTTGGACTCTCCAAGGAGGTAGACCAACATGTGCAAATGCTTTGCGGACATGTATAAAGAGAGTGTGTACTACTAGGTATTATCAAGCCTAAGTAATATGATATTTTATAAGAAGCGTATCCAAAAATTGTCGCCATGGTTAAGAACAAGCCAAGATTGTATGTTGTCTGCTTCTTTCGCACTCCTCAAGAAGGTGGAAACCCTGATCCTTACCATTGGGGCCTCGCCAGCGGTCCAAAGGATGGTGGAATGGAGGGCATGCTTCTCTACCACGTTCGAAACATCCCAACTTCACAAGGCGTACACTGGCAGTTCGAAGAGCCACCGCGCAATCTCTCAAGCGGTCCCACCCCTGCGATGCTCACATTCACAGCCGTGGCCAAGATCGAAAACTTGCGGCGTCTGGAGGAGGTCGTTAGAGCTGTCCCTATAGAAACGAGTGCTGCCTGGACCGTCTTCAATTGCCAGATGTGGGTTGAGCAAGCCTTAGCTGCTATCGTTGGGGATCAGAGGTGCGTGGGTACGAATGCAATTCCGGCGAACTGGGCCGTACTTCATCAGCAATGCACATCGTTCTCGGATCCGTTCCGGGAAATGCGACTTCATGGGCAGCTTCTGCCAACTCCAAGACCTATACAGAATCTTCTACCTTCGTAGAAGTAAGGTACCTTAGCTATCAAAGCCGTGTTGCGGTCTGTGACGCACTCTGTGTGTTGAAAGCGGCAAGGAGGAGGCAAAAGATCCGTCTTACCTCGTACAAGTGACCCCAGGAACGCCTCGCCGACGATTGTACATTGGATAGTAGAAGATGGAAAGCAACTGGCGAGAGCGAAGCTGGTTGGGTAGGCTATAACCATGGTCATGGATTTCAGGAACGCGGCGCACAGAAATATAACCGTCCAGCGTCTGCCAATGCGCCGTGTTGTTCACTTGGCACGCACACACCGATTCCTAGCACAACGGCGCAACGGTTGTCCACTCTGTATATAACTTAGCCTATAACAAGTCTGTTCTTGGTGCAAATGTCAAGCCACATCGTGCTAGCCCCATATACAGTCCGATCGAAGAACAAATTGTGAGGGGGACATGTCGAGGTTTCCTTCGCAAGTTCCTTGCGAATTTGAGAAGCATTCAAATTCGCCGTCCGCGGCATCGGAAAATTCTGGGAGTTGGTGAGACTAAGAGGAAGATTGCAAAGGACTCGCATAGCCTTGTTCTGAGACGGTCTATCAGCTCCTGTAACCAGCCGAAGTTGCTCGGCAGCATCGCCTTTCCCGTAGTCGGCGTTGCCCTAGTTTCTTCGTAGTTGCTTTGCCGGCGTAAGGTCGAATCCAGTATCTCCAGGCTATCTTGAATGTCTGTTGGTTTCTCCAGGCGAATTGGCCGGCATGCGCCCTCAAGCCCCATCACAATAATGCTTTCTCCATAAGTCATCCATCTCTTTTTCTTGCGGCCACTCATCAAGGAACTTCCCAAGTTCCTCCCTCCACCCTTTGATGTAATGGGCATTAATCGCTGTTGTGTACTCCCAGTACCGTGGATACCAGCCAGACATTTCCCAATCCACAATTCCCACTACTTTTCCCTCCTTGACCAAAATGTTGCTCAGGCTAACGTCTCCATGCGTAAACACGGTCCCCGTATTCTTTTGCTCTGATGCTGTATGCATCTCGATCAATTTCTGTATCTCTGCTTGACTCTCTTGGTCCGTAATGGAGTCTATATTCGAAACTCCGTTCCGAAGGAAAAGGTTGAATGCTGCCTCGTTCGAGAAGGGTCCCATACCTGTCTCCCCAGCGGCATTCCATATCCGATGGTCGTGCAACTTGCCTCCATCAGCGGCACACACAGCACCATCTGTGATCCCCTTTCCAGCGGGCTTCTTGAGTGCTCGCAGCTCCTCAAAAATATTCCTAAGCTGTGTCAATAATCTATCCTTCTCGTCTCTTGATGCCTCATGCCATCTATCACTCAAAGGTTGCCCATCAATCCTTTCCATTACAATATAAGTCACCCCTTTTTTATCATCTCGAAACGCACAGTGCAATCTCGGAATAGGAACGTTAGGCGCAAAGGAAGCTAGAAAGAGTAGAGCTGAGGCTTCAGAGAGGTGGACGGTGCGTCCATATTTGACAAGTTTAGTTGAAG
This sequence comes from Fusarium udum, assembly GCA_013186905.1. Taxonomy (NCBI): domain Eukaryota; kingdom Fungi; phylum Ascomycota; class Sordariomycetes; order Hypocreales; family Nectriaceae; genus Fusarium; species Fusarium udum. The sequence goes on from JAAQPG010000101.1 coordinate 28,737, forward strand.
AAAGATGTAGAATTGAGGAGTTTGAGTGTCGCCGGGAAGGCATGTGTCTGGAAACAGCAATTTGAAAAAGGGTTATCCAGCGATTGAAGGGATTATCATTGTAGCCGTTGACCCAGGCTTCATACGGGGTTGAGGAGGCAGAAGTTGATAAGATCGGTTTACACATGGTGATGGTCTATTGAGAGATGAGATCTGAGTGATCTACAGCTTAAGGACATCTCATCAAAAGCCTGGCCCCTTGGTGTGCTACCTATCACCGTCTCATGGTAGATGCAGCACTGGCCTCAGGCGTCTAAAACCTATCAATTCCATTGGCCAGTCAGTATAAGTGGACCTTTATGCCATCGACACCAACAAGGAGCTTATTAGACAGTCTTCAGGATGGCTCTAGGTTAACAATTGGTGACTCGTTCGTTCCTTCTAATGGATAAAAATGATGATTGGCTCAGCCCTAGGATCCTTTAATATTCATGGTAACCTCGGTTTATGCTTATAAGTGCGTCTCTTCTGACTTAGAGAAGCATTGCCTAATATGGCTTTAACATTTGGGGTTTGGTAACTTCTGAACATTAAACACAAGGAGGCCCGACTTCAAGTATCACATCCTAGGTCCCTGTGCAACGGAGTGTGGTCCCAAAGCGTTCATGCTGAACAAGTCTATTTTCTCACTGGGCGTTGTTGAAATATGGGGTTTCACGACTGGGCTTTCGGGAAGTCTTCCTTGGTAAGTCCCTGGGGCGGTGACGTCAGATTCGGGCATTGAAGCCCAAAGAGTTTGGTGGTTGGAGAGGCTGGAGCTGAAATTCAATGCCTTATGAATGCGAATACGATTTGGGGTAGGTATAGTAAAGAAGTCGGTAACACAAGGGACATTGTAGTGGTAATAGAGTGATATCAACATGAAGCTGAACTGAGTATTGACATCTTCTGGATTAATCTGAGCTTGCCGCATCCTTGCAGAAGAACAACCTGGAGAGCCCTGCTCATGTTGTTCAAGTACCTCACGGACGGTGGGGTACCTTGGAGGAATGGCGTCAGACTCTCAAAGTCTGCGAGTGAGAGTGTCGATTTAGCGCGTATCTTTTTGATAACCTATACCTTACCTTCTCCAAATGCCACTAGCTGTGGGTCTCAACCAAAGCTTTCGATTTCAGGCACGGGGGTTACAAGACTAGAAGATCAAGTTTCTCTTGTGGGATCCAATGCTAACGAGAAGCTTCCTCTCGTGCGTCGTCATGATCCTGTCAGTGAGACGTTAGGCTGCTTCAGGGTCGCGGTGAACGATATCCACATGTCGTCGATGCATCTCGTAGATTGCCTGCCTTTGAGTATCGTCGTCTTGGTTGAGGTCTCAGTTATGTCTTATCTTTTGTTCATCTGAATCTGGTGTTTTCGGATGAATGTCCAACCCGAATTAACTTTAACGTATCTCTGTATGCTTTTATCGATGCAAAAGTATGCACTTTCGGTGTCTTTTCGTTACGCTAGAGATTAGATCGCAAAATTTGAGGATACTAGGTATGGATAAGGTGGGCCTGGACCACCAGGTTGCTCTGTAAACAAAACACACGTAAACAAAACACACGCCCTGCACCCACGCAGTCCAGTCGGCTGTATCACCAACCTTACTCGACCTTGCATCATCTGTTATCTGAGCAAACACAATGGAAAGCATCGAAGACTTACGCCGTCAACTCCAGGAAGAGCAACGCCGGCGCGAAGCAGCCGAGCACTTAACTCGTCCGCAAAGTATCCAGCAATACTTCGAGGCTTGCCATGAGCTCGACCTCTCTGCACAAGTCATCACCGAACGTTCCTTAACCACTCAAGGCGAGACCACCAACCCGGTCGGTCGCATCTTCCCTCGCCGCATTATACCATGGAATGATTTTGCAACTCTTCAAGAGGAAATCTGGGATGCACTCTCGACCAGTGACTCTTTCTTTTCCAATGCCGCCTTCCCCTCGCAGCATCAGATGGAATATGTCAAGTCGCTGCTTAAACCTATTAGCAGCGAGATTGGCCTCCGAGACTTTGAACGCGATGTTGTCGAGAATGCCGTGGAAAAGTTGATTCGAGCAGCATCCACAGACACCACTCTACAGCGCCAACTGGGCATCCGCGGCACCGTAACGTTCGAGAGCCATACAAATATAGGAACCAACCAAGACACGATCTCCGAGCTAATGGAGCAAATGAGCCTGAGCAGCAACGATGGCCGATCTGCTGTGGCATCAACCCCGAACCCCCGCGCGGCACCCAAGGCCCGTCGAAAGGCGAGGGGCAAGGGCAATCGAGCGGACCAATTCTGCATTTACCGCATGTCAGATGGTGAAAACACTCCAAAACTGGCAATCGAATACAAAGCGCCTCATAAGCTGAGTGTTGATGAGATTGTGGCTGGGCTTGAGTCAGCAATCGAACCAGAACGCGACGTGATCAATCAGGATGGCGATGGCTTCTCCTACTTTGCTCGACGACTTGCAGCCGCGGTTATAACTCAGTTATTCTCTTATATGATCGGTAAGGGCATTCAGTATGGCTATATCTGCACGGGGCAGGCTTTTATCTTCCTTTATATCTCTGATGATCCCTCTACTGTCTACTACTCAGTGTGCGTACCCACATTGGATGTTATAGATGAGGATGAAACAAGGCTCCATCGCACAGCTGTCGCGCAAGTCTTTGCCTTCATCCTCCAAGCTCTTCGCTCACGGCCGCCTCCTGAATCGTGGCATGACGAGGCTGATAGACTTGGCACCTGGGCTGTTGAATATGACGATATCCTGCATAGCATTCCTGCTGAGGAGCGGAGAGGCAAAGGCAAGACGTCCCTGGGTTCTCTGTACAAACCTCAGCGGTGGAAGGGTTTTAAGAGGTCACCGATTCGCACCAGGTCTAAAGCAACCTGCCAGGGTAGCGAGTTCGACAAGGCCCAAGCAGATGATGACGATCCGCCGTCCCCTTCCCCGAACCCGCGCAGCTCGAGATCCATTTCGGGACCTGCGGCTGCTGTAAAAGCTATAAATCGAGTCAGTCGTAAAGGAGAATCTCGAGGGCGGGCTTCGACAGACAAGCAGAACATACAAAGTCGCCCTTTCTGCACTCAGGCATGTCTAAAGGGCTTGGCGCATGGCAGGCCAGTCGACAAGAATTGCCCAAATTTGGAATGGCATGAGCAAGAACACATTGATCGACACTTGTTTCTCCGTCTCGTACGAGAGCAACTTGCTAGGGACCGGGGCCGCGATGCGGATTGCATGTCGATGAATCGATCAGGGGCGCGTGGTTCGATGTTCAAAGTGCGTTTGACGTCCCACGGCTATACTCTCATTGCCAAAGGCGTAGAGAGCCTTGATCGGAAGCTATTGCAGCACGAGAATGCAATGTACGACCGACTGGTAGATATCCAAGGGACGCACATTCCCGTATGCCTCGGCAGCATACAGCTCATCCGGCCATGTCACTACGACGGAGGCGTGTACTCCGACTTCATGTTCCTTGGCTGGGCTGGCTGGCCCTTGTTCGAACGCAGTAGTTGCCTTGATGATGCAGCAGTCGCTGAAGGGGTTACCAAGATATTCACGGCCATACACAAACGACGAGTTCTCCACCATGATGCAGAGCCACGAAACATCTTGTGTGATGAGAATGGCAGACTTATGGCGGTAGATCTGGAACGTGCAGAGTTCCACGGCCGCCCTCCTCTTGGCGAGATGAGCTCTAACAGTGCGGTCCGGAAGAGGAAACGGGGATTTGTCAAACAGTCGAGAGACGAGTTCTTACAAGAGCTTGCAAATGCTGTGGAGAAGTGTCGTCGGTCAATCAAATAATTTTAATCGAAAATTCCACATGAATGCATCCAACCTCCTACGGATGGTTCATCCCTTGCTCTTGCGAAAGCGCCATCTACTACAGAAACGACATTCGAGCACCTAGTTCCCGCTCACAATCTTCACCCTCTCACAATGCCTTATTATATGCTATCTTATCATTACTGACCCATTGTAAAGCTAGCTGATCGCAGTGCACCATGCAAGCGGCCACAACCAAGTAGGAAACCCAACTTAGGGTAAGTTGCAGTGCAGCATATCTTGAGACTGGGGGGGGGAGAAAAAAACTAAATTGTTAATGGCGTCCGGGGGACACAAGAA
>JAAQPG010000102.1:0-56478 GCA_013186905.1 Fusarium udum
TATTTTATTACTATATTAGCTAAATATATTAAAAGAAATATTAAGTATATATCTGTAAAGAATTAAAACTTAAAGTATATTAAAATTAAAAACTAGTAGATATATATAACCTGTAGTAGTATATTAATTTAACTAATTGTATTTAAATAGCTTTTAAATTAATCTTAATAGCACTAGTATAAACTAGTAAGGGCAGAGGTATTTATTAGTATTAGCCTTAGTCAGCCTTATACTACACTGTAATATATAAGTAAAGAAGAACTTGCTATTCTATTTTTAAAGTCCTTAATAGCTATACTATAATAGAGTTTAAGTATAATATTACTATAAGGATTTACCCTAGTGCCTGGATATCCAGGAAGTGTATAGGGCTTATTTTCTATTACTAACTCCTTTTTAGAATAACTAGGTTCCTGCCCAGGCTGGGGCTAGTTTTCTCTTTATTATCCCTAGTTTCATTAGTGTTTTTATAATTACTCTCTTTCTCCCCTACTTATTCTTTATCTTCACTATACTCTTCCATACAGAACAGACCTATAAGTAGTTAATTTTCGTATGCTAGATCTAACCAAAGTTACTCCAGCATTTCGAGCTAGTGCCCAGATAAGCCTCACCCTATTACAGAAAGGACTATAGACTTTTGTTATTATAGAACTTAAAGCCAGAAACAGAAACAGCACTTTAACTCTTTTCAATATTATAATTCAGAGCCCGATCACATAACAAGCTTTAAATTATTAAAGGATACGAGGCACTTAAAGGAATAAATTATATTATCTTGCTTAAATGATACTGAAGTATCCAGCTGCCTATATCTATACCCAACTCCATTTCAACTTCCCCAGGGAAGGAATTAAAACTTAAGACCTTACTCCTAAATCGCATCAAGACTTAGGCAACTTATCCTAAGTTTAGGACGCCTTTTGATGAGTTTATCTTAGCAGTGGCATAGCTTGCACGGCGCAAACCCGAATCTGGAGTTAAATCGACACGAACAAGCACCAACGCAGACACCCACGCATGGCTCGCTAACTGTTGATGCTTCTTTGAAGTGACCAAGGTGTTTCCGAAGCCACCGAGATACAAGGAGGAAGACAAGGAAACTTCCATCATGAGCCTTGGCGATACTCATGAAGACGCCACGGATGCGGAGCTACGGATTCGGATGACCAATGTGGTATGGTAGAAGGAGATGAGTATGTTTGAAGACGCGTTATGTATGTGATGTTACTGTTCGGCTGCAGTGCCGGGTTTCATTTAAGTCATTGAGAAACAAATAGGACTAAAAGTATTCATCTACATAACTGATCGGTCTGCTATGCATCCCTGATATAGTTGAATGGCGGACAAGGCCGATGAGATGGTCAGCCACTGGTGGTTCCGCCATTCGACCACTGTCAGTTCGCCAAATACGGAAACGACCTATCGCTAGTAAATTTCCGCTCTGTACAAACCTTATGAACCCCTCAGAGCGTTAAATTACAACAGCGCATCAAAAATGACACTGTTTACCCCCACCGCATTTGTGAAAACCTTGTCAACAACGATCACGTGTTCCTTGTGTTGGTGTAAAGTGAATCATTTAAACACTGGCCCACTGTCACCTTTCCACTTATCCTTTTCCTTCAAATGCCATACTCACGACACACCAGATACTTTGCTGCCTTGTTTTAGTCTTGACAGTCCGCCCTCCGATACTGAAGGAAAGCGACCATGTTTCGCACATTCCGACAGCTGGCTCTCGTCTTGGCGATCACGATTATTAGTAGCTTTGCTGTCATGCCGTTGGCATCCTTTGTGCGTGACATAAGATCATACAGTGACCTCGAGGCTCCTGGTGTAGCGTTCGTCCTTGCTCCTGACCATGGGTAAGTCCATCGACCATCACACTACCGTGCTTCAATAGTCGACTAAGTAGTAATCCTCGATAGGACCGCGGTGATCTTCTTCGGAAATCGCTCATCTGCAGCTGTCGCAAGAGTTGAAGGTACACCAGCATACAAGGACCTCATGCTACAACAGAATACTCCGTTTGCACCATCGGACCGGTCGGGCGATGTACAAACGCCAGTATCCCAGCTCTGGGGCCTCAGAGAAAGACTCTGGGGACGACAAAACACTGCCGAGGACATCGATAGAGCCGCCGTGGAGCCGGTACTGAGAGGTTTGAAAGCCGCGGTCGAGGCATATCTAGGCAACTCTATATGTTTCGTTACCGTGGCCTTAGCCGGACATAAAAACAACCATGACTACCTCGCTCATGTTGTTGCCGAAGCAGTCCGACAGATTGGGCTTGCAGAAGCCTGGAATGGACGACCTCCCCTTCCTGCACTTGCTCTTTTTAGCAAGTGGTTGGACGAAGGCGATTTTGGTGAACCTGACAGTCTCCTTCTTGTCATCGATAACAGTGAATATGGTTTTGACCTCGCTTTGGTCTACCAGGAGGAGGGCTTAGTGGATACACTCCGCCACAGCTATCACCCTTATACTGGAACTGAAAACGCTACTGATAAGGTGTCATTGCTCCAGCATGCCCTCGAGGAGATTATTAAACCACCGTTCGATTACAAATTTTATGGTATACAAGTGCTACAGACTATCAAGGAACTTGTAATCTACGGTGATAATATCTGGGATCCTCACTTTCGAAAGGCTCTTGATGCAACTCTAGACTCACGCCTGATTCGGGGTGCATTCCAACGTCAGCCGGTCTACGCTCCTGCTATAGGTCTTGCTGAGATCTCATTTCGCATGCTAAATGATGCCTCATCTACAGTGAGGAAGACAGCTCCGTTTGGGTGTTGCTGGAAATCTAGGGGAAAAGGTTGCCCACGAGATCATGGGGCCCGAATATATGCATGCCCTGCTTGAGAGACAAAATAAGTACTTGAAACCTCGGTAGTTAAGCATAGTTAATAATCTGCACTTCATACACTACAGTTATGGTGGAAATAGTGGCTGCTTTTTGGAGTAATCGATGAGCTCATATGCACGTAATAGTCGCGTTATCATGTCAACCTTGACACCAAGAAGAGCAACTCATCACGCGACACAGCCCTACAACTAGTGGCTGACTTAAAAATGCATCATCTCCACGCTTGACTTATGGCGATGAATCTTGGGCCCTTGATTGAGATATCATTTCAACCGATTCCTTTGGGAGAATGTGGTCATACGTCCAGCGCCGACAGATCGCCAACCAAGTAAGATTAGACCACCGAAACCACATCGAATCAGTCGATTATGCTAGACCTTCTCTTCAAAAACGGGCATTTTCACCACACAACAACACAGGAACCTCTGAAGAAGGAAGCCAACAAGAGCATAGCGAGAGCCGCTTTCAAGTCCAAAGCACATGCGAAGATGATCCTCTGAATCCACTGAACTGGCCGCGATCAGCAAGAGCGAAGAATATCTTCATCATTTGTTTTCTGGTATTTACGCCATGCTGGGCTGGTTCTGCGATCTCGATGGGGAATTCAATGGCCAGTGAAGAGTTTGGTGTTAGTCAAGTCGCTGAGAATCTCGCCACAGCCATGTTTCTCTTCGGCGTCGGAACCGGGGCGTTATTCGCTGGACCCATATCTGAAACCGTCGGAAGAAATCCTACGTACTTGGTGGCCACTGCGTTCTATCTTTGCTTCCTTGTTGGATCAGCTATGACCCCTAACTTTGGTGGGCAAGTTGTCTGTCGGTATTTCGTGGGCTTATGGGCTAGTGCAACGTTAACAATCAATGGAGCGAGTGTGAATGACCAGTTCAGGCCAGTCAAGAGAGCATTGGTGTTTCCGATTGTTGCTTGGGCAAATGTGGCGGGTAAGTGAATCGCTTCTGAGATCCAAACAGAATTATTAACAGCGTCATAGCTCCCGTTATTGCACCAATAGCAGGTGGCTGGATTGTCTCCAATCCGAGGCTCGGTTGGCGATGGACAGAATGGATAACTCTGATGATTTCTGGAGCTGCCTTTATAGTCGCCTTACTATTCCTCCCCGAAACATACTTTCCTCTGATTCTATCATGGAAAGCGAAAGAGCTTCGTCGCGTTACAGGCAATCAACGATACACCTCTCAACATGAGCAGAAGCATTCACTCTGGAAACAAATGAGAGAAACGCTCCCGCTACCAGCAACCTTTTTCCGCAGCGAACCGGTCATCATTGTACTAGGTCTCTACCTAGGTCTCTACCTCATCTTGCTGTATATTCTGCTCTTCAGTTTCTTATCAGGCTTCGACTACATCTTCAAAGAGACGTACAATCTAGACCCTGGATACCAAGGCTCCTGCTTTGCTGCAATTGCTGCGGGAGCCACTGCCTTTGTCCTTTGTGGACCCGGACTCTACGAGTGGGCAAGACAACATACGGAACGAGTTAGAGAAGCATCTATACAGCCAGAGTTCAGGCTCTGGCCAGCCATTGTGACAGCTCCGTTCCTACTTATGGCACTATTTTGGCTCGGCTTGACCAACTATTCCAGAATTTCCATCTGGAGCGGACTCGGGGCTTGCTTCCTGTTCGGGATTGTGCTGACATCCATCTATGTCAGTAGCTATGAATACATCACTGATAGCTACAGCGAGCATTCTGCTATAGCTTTGGGCAGTATTACCATGTCCCGTTACCTAATCGCTGGCGGAATGGTCATGGCTGCGCGGCCGATGTATGAAGGTATTGGAGTCCATTGGACAATGACAGTTCTAGGGTGCGTTGCAATGTTGTTGACGCCAGCGCCAATTTTGTTCTGGAAGTACGGTCCCCAGCTAAGGCGCAGAAGTCCTTACGCAATAACTGATGTATAAGGCTGTTGTCGCCTGAGAGCATTTCAATTCATGTACTATGGCAGCGGAAGAACAGTTGATTGCAAATGAGTGTTTCCTCGACATTATAAACGTGCCTTCCTACTAGCTGCTATTACTTGACAGGATTGCAATCAGTCCATCTACCCCCAATCTCATTCGACCTCAAACTCAACTGGATCAATATGGCTCAATCTAATCGGCGGACCGCTTGCATGCTCACAGCCTTCCCTTGAAGAATCCTGACCAGGAGGCGACATTACATCTTCCTTCTTCCCATAGCGCCACCACTTCACCTCCTCATTATCACGTACTTTAAGTTGGTACCTGTGGCCGGGCGTAAAGGCTCGGTCGCCTTCAAGGGCAAAAGATCGAAGAAGCCTGTGGGTGATGATGTAAGGCTTCTCTGGCTCCAATGTAATGAAGTACTCGTCGTCACGGCCACCGAGTTCATAACTAAACTGTGGTCGTTTTGGACCTTTTGTAGTCTCGAGCTGGAGCGGCAAACCAGTCGTGAGATCCGTACAAATGAAGTTTTTACGGCGTTGGGCAAGTTTGAGGTTGAAAATAGTGTGCCATGTGAAGATAGTGATAGGCTCGGAAGCGTGTAAGGTCGTGGTGATAGAGATAGTAGCACTGGGAGGTGATATAGAGCCTCTGGTGAATGTCGGCGGATCAATGGATAGGCTCACCGAGATTGTTAGGGGGCTGGGCGCATCGTCAGACATGTTATAGAAGATAACGGTAAATTAATTGAACAGTATAATACAATTAGGAGTAACAGATAACTCTCACTTCTGGGGTTTCGTTTTGTTGTGTAGTGGTGACTCAGAAGTCCCGAGTGTACGTAGCCTGAGGCTACCATGACATCATGCGTGACTCCAACCAACAACCCGAGTCAGACCAGGCTTAAAGGACTCTAATCAAGGGAAAGAAAGGATACGTTAACACATATATTTGGTGCCATTACTATGACTTGAGAAATTCCGAAGTTTATCTGCTTCCCAGTCCTGTAAATATTTCAGCTAGTGTTGCCAGCTCAACACTATTATCCTATGAGCAATGCGGGCGTGTGGCTATTATGATTGCTTGGCTACCATATGTCTTTCTGTAGCATTGTTAGTTAAATGTAAGCATCAATGGAAGGCTCTATGACACACGAACCTGATATCGATGTGAATGTCGCATGTCGGATAATAAACCTTGTGCATCATCCAAAGACAGATTGGTCTCAGAGGTAAGGACCTTGCAAAGCGTCTCTGTCACTCCTAGACCCATGCCCACGTCACCGCAAACAGACACGTGCCCACCGTTCTGGATAAGCGAAGCTATGTCCTTCGATTGCTAGAGTTAAGATCTTGAACGTATACCTTGTTCTTCTGCTCTCGCGAGAATGCTGTGTACATCCTAAACTTGGAGGGCTAGCTTGGACTGGATGTACCTTTTATCAGAGTGCTGACTGGTATAGTTCCGATTTGGGACTGCCTCATACTGTCACCAAGGGTAAGTCTTGATACCACTGCGATTCAAAGCATTCACGCGGTAACTAACCTTTTGACAGATGACTACTATGGTGGAATACTGATTCCCAAGGGAAGCACCATCTTCGTCGGCGTATGGGCGATGCATCACGACAAGGATTACTACGGAAGTCATGACACCTTCGACCCCGACCGCTACATAACTCATACAAAATTAGCAAACGAATACGCCGTTGGCCCAGATTACGAGAAACGAGATAAGTCTATCCTTCAAGAATACCCAGAACAACTGACTAACTTACATTTCTACATCACTATGGGTATGGTGCCGGACGACGTATCTGCCCTGGAATCCATCTGGCCGAGCGCAGTATGTGGCGAATCACTGCTAAGCTATTGTGGGCGTTTGAGTTATCTGAACCAATTGATCCTGTAACTGGGAAGGTCAAGCCGCTGGATCAAGATGCATATACGCCGGCGAACTTGGTGTGTCCACTGCCATACAAGGTTAACATCAAGCCGCGGAGTGCAGCTCATGTTGAAGCCATTAAGAGGGAGCTTGAGAGTGCGGAAGCGTTTTTATCTCAGTATAATTAGCCATAGCCATATTTAGGTTGAACTTGAAACTAGTTATACACAAATGTCAATTCTTACTTATATGCATTATATATAATATGTATAAGGGAGGTTAGAAAGATCCAGAACTTGATCCTGAATGATAGAAAGATTTAGGTAACTTAGCATAATTTTAAGATAAATTTAGAATATGTTTTACCGAGTTTATTTTAAAGCCTTATATTAATGTCTGATGTTTTCTTGCTCCATAAGGTCTGTTAGCCATGCTGTTATCCATCCTACATGTTGTCCCACATACTATCATGCTCATACAAAGCCCCACATAGATCCAGGGTAAGCAAGTCTCACTCAGCGCCCGTTTAACCGAGCTATCGAAGCTGTTATTAAACTCTATTCTCAGGATTGCGGGGTAGAGGTCATCTATCAACTAAAGACGATTTGATTGGCTGCTTTGGAAAGGCTGAGCCTTTGTGACCCATGTACCCCGGATCTTCCGCTCGATCTGCTTCGGCAGATGAAGCGGTACCAGGTGCAGACCAAAGCCCAGACCGCATTTCTCTTCCTCAGGGGCTGGTTAGATGCCTTGCATGTGAGACAGAAACAACAGATGAGAGATTGAGGTGTTCTTACCCCGCGACAACCCCAGATTTCGTCATTGCACCAGCGGAGCCGCAGCTTCAGAGGATTATTGATGGACCGTTGCGTGTTTAGAGTATTCATTTTACCTTGCGGAATAGTTTAGGCCCCGCGTTTCTTATCTGATATTGCCTACTCAATGCCAACGGCGCGTCTTTAAGATCATGAAAGGCTGCTCATACTGTCACCGAACGTTCCACAAGACAGAGCATCTTCTCCGCCACGAGCGCTCTCGTAAGATCATCCCCACATGGAACCATCTCAGTCGCCAAATTGACCCATGCTTAGATACAGGGGAGAAGCCATATCGATGCGATACATGCGGTCGCGGCTATGCACGGAGGTAAGAGTCACCATCACATTATTGTCAATGCTGGTATTGATTGCAACAGCGATGTCCTCCTTCGCCATGTTAGATACTTCCACCCAAACAGCGACACGCAAAGAGAGCGCCGACGATCCGATGTTTCAACCACCGAGAAGAGCCGACAGCGCCGACAAAGTGTACTGGCCGATTCTATAAACGTGTGTTCAATACCGCCACCGGAGACGGAAGAAGGATCAGAGGGCGAGACAGATCAGCAAGAAAATAATCACATGCGCGATAATGGGCAGCCACAGCAGCAGGAAGATAGTTCTATCGCCGTCGATAATTCGATGGCGCAGTTCTCAACGTCTGATCTTGATGCATTGGCTACCGTATCAATGCTGCAAGCTCTTCACGAACAACCGAATGAATCGGCGAAGCTGGCTTTGGAAGACTCTTTCGATAATCGACGACCTACGAACCACTCCCCTGCTATTGGCCAGCATGATAATGAACTATCGCCGATGAGCTTCTCGCATCATATGGTGGAGACGACACTGGAGACAGCTACCCCTACCTTGTTCACCGCCAATGCCGAATTTCTCAGTCCTGGAGTGTCGCTGAGCACCAGAGCAAACGTCTTTCATTCTCAGAATGGTGTATCATCAGCTCCTTGGGGAAATAATGAAGCATCCCTAACATCAATGAGTAACACAGACCTTCTGCATTACGCTGGCGCTCTAGAGTTATTACAGCCCAACCTTAGCCATTTGGACTTTCTCGACTTCAGTCTAGGCGAAACATCCCCAGGTATTCGTGGGTCCCAAGCTTCGAGCAACAGCATCGACCCCGTCAGTAGCATTCCACTCGAGCGCTTCGCAAGAGTAGCCGCACTGTGGCCAAGAAACAGGACGCACTCCGCGAGTCAAATCGCCTCCAAAGTCTGGGCGGACGTGGTGAACTACCGTGGCGACGGTATTTTCACAGATGTCTCTATCTCACAATCATCGCCAAGCTCGACAATTGGCACTGAGAATGAATCGAGATGGGGGATGGACGAAGAAAAGCGACAGGATCTCATTTGCGATTTCGGTTCGCTCAGTTCCAGCGTCGAATTTCTACCAGCGCGGTTACTAAATCTCGGTCTCACCATCGCCTTTCGACAACCTCATTCTCTCGTCCCGTTTATACACCAACCCACATTTTCAGCAAAGTCGGCATCTAATTCGGTCGTCTTGTCCCTGTGTCTACTAGGACTGGCCATTCTGGACTCTTCATATGTGAAGCCTTTCACAGCACACTACTTGCCAGTAATCTCACAGCCATCCGTGACAAATTAAAGGAGCTTACTGACCTTGTACAGGCAGCTACTGAGAAGTGTTGTTCTCAATTAGCAACACCATCATTTGGCCCAGAAGGGTCGGCGCAGCTGGTCGAACGCCTTGCGTCCGCTGCTTTGCTTCTAATGGCATGGTCAATAGGTTCACCACATGTAAGTCCTCATCTGATACTCGGACCTGGGGACTAAATGCTGATACTGATCCTAGGGTTCTCGCGATGCGTTCTTATCCAGAATGCTTTACAACCAGACCATGAACGTACGTTGAAAACACCTATATCTCTCTTGTGGGTATAAAGCTAATGACAATGTTTGCTTACAGCTCTTGAAGATGTCAGGCTTATTAATGCCACGACCTTCATCGTTCAGCATCGACAATCTCCTCAACCAGGCGAACTCGGCCAGACTTATTCATGACCCAGCGCAGAGTGACGATTGGGCATGGAAGGCGTGGGCTCGAACAGAAAGCTTCAAGAGGTATGCAAACAATAATCCTTGTGTCTTACCAACGCTAATAAACATCTCTATTTGAAGATTAATATCGACCTTGATCATGATAGACGCCTGGTGGGCCTCCAGACTCAACACAGAACCACTCATCTGTACTTCCGTGGTGCAATTGGAGATGTCGACATCCATCGACTTGTATCGCTCCTCATCATCAAAGTCATGGAGAAGCTGTCGCAACGCTGGCACAAGTGCAACGACAGACCCTGTCATGATACGGATGCACGCTCCGTCTATCGCATTGACTCCACTACAAGAAACATCACCCATTGGAATGACTGGCTTATTATCTGCCATCTGGGCACGGATTCTCCAACATCAACATCAAACAAGAGGAGCAAGGGATATCAATGGAGATCAGCCTACCGCAAGTGTTGATGCATCGACTGAGACGGGTGATAACATTTTGCGTGTGCTGGGCGACATCTATACCAACTACTCGAGGTTTCTTCGGTATAGGAACCCCAACTGTATCGCGCAGTGGCATTTCCTGAACCTTAACGTGCTGGCCAATCTTGAGATCTTCGAAATGGCCTCTGGTCGCAATGGGGCCGAAAGTGCATACGCTGCACTGCAAGAGATCTCAAACTGGAGTCAGACCCAACATGCACGACGAGCCTGTCTCCACGCAGCCGGGATATACGTCGCCATGAGCCGAAGACGCGCAAACGATGGTGTAATGCTGCATTCCGACATGTCCCTATTCACAGCCGCCCTTGTCCTAGGACTTACTGTGTTCATGATGAAACCGAATGAAGGGCATACCAATACTGACACAGAGTCATTTGAGCTACTTAACGATATTGACTGGACCACGCTATGTGAACCAATGTCTATAGTAGAGAATGCGGGAGATAACACCGCCAGTCAGTTTATACATAATGGAGGAAGTATTAGCTTCTCTGGAACAGTATGTGAAGCGGGATATAATGCTGCCAAGATGATACTGCTCGAATTTGCGAGCTTGCTAGAGGAAGTTGGAAAATGGAATGCGAAAGAATTGTGTCATATTCTACGGATAATGAGCGACTCTTTGATCGAAGTCGACGACCGTTTGGGCGGTGATTGAATCAAGCCCGCACTGGCAGCGTTGACGGTTTTGCATATACAATTACCGGAAACAATAGAGGTTCGTTACTGGACAGGATACCATTCATACGCGAGAACATATAGGGCTATTAAATACAAATACAAGACAATTCTTCGCTCAAGATAATTCCACAAACTTCTCCTAGTTCCAAACTGCTGCATCGACCGCATTAATCTTCGCATGGCCATTAGTCTCATGAGGCAGTACCTGTGTCGGCTGGCCCTTGGCGTCGAGCAGCTGAACCGAATGATAGTAGTCAACCGCCTTCTTCTGGTTCGCCTTATCCTTCGCAACACGTTCAAGAAGCGGCTTGGTCAACGGATGTGCTGAGAAACGATCGGGAAGATTATCCCAAACTCGGTAGTCAGTGGCCTGTTTGTGGAGAACACCGCAGATCTCTCGGGCATATTCTGTGAAGAGGAATGTGCGTGATGACTCAACCATGATGGTCATTTGATCTTCCCCGAAGTCAGTAACTGTATGTATAAGCCATATTCAGTGACTTACTCTCTAAGATCCTGCGTGGTTCATTGTGCTGCAAGATCGATTCGGTGATGTACTCCTCACCAAAGCCACCATGTGGAGTATGTCCACCCTCGTAACTGCAGCCTCCAGGCAAGAAGTCATCGGACCGGCCGAGACCTGCACCATAGATGCAAGCCAACATCTCAGTGGCGCTGTTCCTGTGATAGTATGGCGCACGCAAAGAATTGCTAGCTACATCCCAGCGGGGACCGAACCATAGATAATCTGCGAGAGGAACATGAGGATCGAATGACTTTGCCGTCAAGACAGTATTGATGCTTGGGTCAGTGTGATCAATACTGGTACTGTTCTGAGATGCGAACTTTGTCAAATCGTACTGCTGTAGTCAGTGCCTGTCTTGCCTGTATCACTGTGTCGGAAGCTCACCTTGTAAGGAACCGCATTCCCATGCCATGCAACAACATCAAACGGACTATGGTCCTGACTGATGACAACATGCTTTCCGTTATTCTTGACGACAATTTTAAAAGGCACATGTAGATCCTCGTCGATATGAGCAACAGGATAAAGGAAATCTCGAGGGTTAGCCAAACCGTGTCCTCCGATAGGTCCCAGGTCAGGCAGCTCCCACATAGATCCCCAGACTTCGGCGATATGGCCACGAGCAACAGGAACGCCCTCTGCGAGATTGATTCGGAAGCGTACACCACGCTGGATGACACATATCTCGCCTGGTTGGACGAAAAGACGACCCATCTCTGTTTGGATGTCTATGATACCAAGTTGAGGAGTGATGAGAAAATCGCCGTCTGTGTTGCAGTACGCCTTGTTGACCATAGAAGCATTGATCATATAGACATACACAGCGATACCTTGACGAAGATTAGGATCGCCACTTCCAGCAAGTGTATGCAACCCATCCGTAAAATCAATCACTTCATCATCCTTCGGCAGCGGAAAAGGCGACCACTCAGCCTGCTGATACAAAGGCTCAACCTTTGGATTCAGCGATAAAAAGCAGTTCTCAATATGAGACTTTGTCTCAATACTAGAATATCCCTGATGGGCAGCTGATGGTCGAGCACGATACATGTAAGTGCTCATGTTGAGGCCGCGAGGAGCTGCGAAAGCAGAGTAGGTGATACCCTCAGTGTACAGACCAAAGCCTCTGTCCTGAGGGTTGTTTTGGCCGACGGGGAGAGTACCAGGGATGACCTCTGATTGATGGCGGTTACCCCAGCCCGCTTGGTATTCGTAGGGGTCATTCTCGCGGGTGGGTTTGGTGCGCTGGAGATCTGTGTAGTGGAAGACTTTTTGGGGATCTGTGGCGGGTTCACGTCTCTTGATGGCGACCATACTGAAGTTTGATGGGTAGTCTTTTAGGGATGGGATATGATTGTTGGAATTATTCAAGTCTAAGATGGCTTGGATCTAATCTGATTGTTCATTTTCCTTTTATTCTCCGGGCGTATTAGTAGAACCTCGCTGAAAGTCCCATACTTGTTACCGAACGGCAGATGCACAAATGGGCCTGTAAGTGGGAGACGTGATGTGACGTCGCATGTGGGGATATGGAGCTCCCACATAATCAGACCAGAGAGGTCATTTTTACCCCTCAACCTTGTGAATAACTCGTATGTTTAATTAATTTACAACGTGTGGGACTGCCAATTGATATCAAATTACGGTAGTTGCCTGATTACTGCCTCCAGAGTCTGGTCACTGGGGTTGCTGTCTATTGCCAATCATGCTGCACATACGCCAATCTTCCACGGTGCTCACCCAACTCACTCGTCAAGCTCATCCACACCGATTGAGTGCCTGTATACGATTGCCAACTCTTGTCCAGCGCCGTGCAATTGGCTCAGTCAGCGCAATTGATTCTGTAATATTTCGAAATTTGTTCGGTACCGACGAGATTCGCAATGCAAGTCACCATACTAACCCTCTCATTCATCGACAAATACTGACTGACTTTACAGGTCTTCAGCGACCAAGCCTACATCAACAGGTGCGTCGACGTTGAAGCTGCTCTAGCACGAGCCCAAGCCCAATGCAATGTCATTCCCGCCGATGCAGCAGCCGACATCACATCCAAAGCCAATGCCACCAGCCTCGACATGGACCGGCTGCGCAACGAGACTGATGTCGTCGGCTATCCCATTCTTCCCCTTGTACGTCAGCTGAACGACATGTGTGGCTCTGCTGGAAAGTACCTGCATTGGGGAGCTACAACACAGGATATCATGGATACAGCGAGTGTGTTGCAGATCAAGTCTGGTCTTGATATCGTTGAGACCAAGTTGACTGGCGTGATAAATGCCCTTCAAGATCTTGCGGTTACGTATCGTGATACGCCGATGGCTGGAAGGACACATCTACAGCATGCACTGCCTGTTACATTTGGCTACAAATGTGCTGTATGGTTATCAAGTCTGTACCGCCACAGGGAGCGACTTCAGCAGCTCAAGAGTCGCGCTCTTGTCGTTCAGTATGGAGGTGCAGCTGGGACTTTGGCCTCCCTCGGCGATGGTCCTGAAGGCGTCAATGTGCGAAAGCAACTCGCAGCTGAACTCAGCTTGGAGAACCCATCGATTACATGGCATGTTGCCCGCGATGGTATCGCTGAAGTCACCAACTTCCTAGCCCTCATCGGCGGCTCCCTCGGTAAAATCGCCTTGGACATAATAATCATGTCCTCCAACGAACTCGGCGAGTTAGCCGAACCTTTCGTCCCCCACCGTGGCGCTTCATCCACAATGCCCCAAAAGCGCAACCCCATCTCCAGCGAAGTCATACTCGCTGCATCCAAAATCCTCCGTTCCAACGCCAGTCTCGTTCTCGACGGTATGGTATCCGACTTCGAACGCGCATCAGGACCTTGGCATCTAGAATGGGTAGCCGTACCCGAAAGCTTCGTCATAGCAGTCGGGGCGCTTCATCAAGCTGAGTTTGCGCTTTCTGGTCTTGTTGTGGACAAGGAGCGCATGGCGGATAATCTTGCTTCTACGAGGGGACTTATTGTTGGTGAGGCGTTGATGATGGCGTTGGCGCAGTTTGTGGGGAGACAGGATGCGCATGATATTGTTTATGAGGCTTGTAAGGTTACTATTGAGAGTAAGGATGGGAGTACGTTGCTTGATACGTTGAAGAAGGATGGGAGAGTTACGAAGCATCTGCCTTTGAGTGATCTGGAGAGGTTATGTGATCCTATCAACTATTTGGGCTCAGCTCAGCGAATGGTAGACGATACCTTGGCCGACAATGCGTCGTAAAAAGTCACCAGATAGATATTAATAGACATCCCACATATGGATCATCACGTTCACGGTCGGTCACTCAGCGAAATGAAGACAAATTAAGAAATTACATGCCAATTATTCCCCTCGTGGCTAAGCCTGGTACGGTATCAAGTCATCAGCGATCCTGAACGCCGCACCGGTTTTGTTCTTGAGCTCATCCATCTCAACCTCGTCCACCAGCTCCCTGAGTACGAGACCCTCAGGTGTGCAATCGAAAACGGCCAAGTCTGTGATGATCCTAGATACGCATCGAGGACCAGTGAGCGGGAATGTGCATTCTAACAGTAGATGTCAGCACCTCTGGCTTTTTAATCGCAGCGTTCGACTTACCTTCCAAGATCTTAGGGTTCCCGTTACGGTCGACATGTTCCTGTGAGTGTTAGTCTGTCGCTCAAATCTGTTCCAAGACAGGGGATGACGTACCATGGTTATGATGACCTTTGTCTTCTCTGGGCTCGCCACGAGGTCCATGGCGCCTCCGATACCCTTCACCTTTCCAGGTAACATAAAGTTGGCCAAGTCTCTACATGTCAGTATTGAGTACATCAAGGCATAGGAGCAGAAGGCATACCTCCATATTGACTGACCTGCAGCGCACCAAGCATAGTCAAGTCAATCTTCCCAGCTCTGATCATACCAAAGCTTTCATGACTCCCGAATGTTGAGGCACCAGGGTTTAATGTCACCGTTTCTTTACCGGGATTGATGAGATCGGGATCCTCCTCCCCGGGGCCTGGATACCTTCCCATCCCCAGGATACCATTCTCAGACTGAAGAATGACTTCTAGATCGTCTGGGAGCATGCCTGGTGTCGCGAGTGGCATTCCAATACCGAGATTGACGTACATGCCATCTTTCAGCTCTTTCGAAGCTCGTTTGATGATACGTTCCCGTCTTTGGTTGGCGCTTGTCACTGCAATCGTCAATAAGTGCGCATAGTCTAGAGAATAGAGTGGGCTTCACTTACCCTTGCCTTCACTCTTGGCATCTTGAGCAAACGTCAACTTCTCAATTCTTTTCGGCCTCGTACTCTGAATAATAACATCCACATAAATCCCTTGGATATGAACACTCTCAGGATCCAGCTGGCCGACTTCGACGATCTCGTCAGCCTCAACAATTGTCAGCTTGGCGTTCTTAGCCATGGCCTCGTTGAAATTGTTTTGGGCCTTTCGGAATGTACAGTTCCCCAGTCTATCAGCTTTGTGGACCTTGACCAACGCGACATCGGCGAAGATTGCTTCTTCGAGTATATATTTCTTGCCATGGAACTCACGCGTTTCTCGAGGTCGTGACATGAGCGCTACAGAGCCGTCTCTGTTATACCTGACAGGCAATTCGCCAGTCTGCACTGGAAAGATGAAATGTCAGTCTTTTCTCGCTCAACTACAGGTACAAGACTCACCAACAGTGCCATAGGCAGCTGGGGTATAGAATGCGGGTACACCAGCCGCTCCAGAAGCGCATCTCTCCGCCATAGTTCCCTGCGGTATCAACTCAAGGCTAAGATCACCACTAAGATACATCTTCTCAAAGACCTTGTTCTCTCCGATGTAAGATGCTATCATTTTACTGATCTGTCGGGTTTCCAGCAATCGACCTACTAATATTAACATGGTGGTCAGCAGCGTTATTAGTGCACGTACCAAGTCCGACGCCAGGCATGCCAGCATTGTTGGAGACAACGGTCAGATCTTTGAGATCCTTGCGTGCGGCAACAGCTTCAATAAGTGATTCGGGAACACCAGAGAAGCCAAAGCCTCCGACCAGAACAGTTGATCCGCTTTTCACTCTTTGAATGGCATCGTTTTCTGAGGCACAGATTTTGTTGATCCTTCGTAATACTGTGGAGGTTGAGAAGCTGCGCTGCGTGAAAGGCCACAGGCGGCTTGGGGCCTGTATACGAATAGCAGATCTCATCATGGTTCTCAGTTGAAGCAAGTCCAACAGTATTATGAAGCGTATCGGAACGTTAAGTTCAATTGTTGTTGCAGGATTGAAGCTTACAGTAAACTGAAGTGGTATACAAATTTTGTCATATCAGTTCCCTCATAACTTGTTGTAAATGAATGTTCTCATCATGAAAAAGGGTACAGTAGCGTCACTGCGCAAACCCCACATGCGAATGTTGATGCCAGTTACCGTATGTGGGACTGTGACACCAGAAGTGCCGAGGTGAAATGTTTATACTTCCATGAATGATTATACAGCTACTTTTATACGCGTCAATCTATCTGCAGTAGCTCGCCATTTCGTGAATATTGCAGTGATTGTTATGACTTCACCACCATGTTAACCATGCGAAGAAAACTTATTGCCCCGCTTTGGCCCTCGGCTTTGAGCAGAAGAGGCAATGCGACAGCAGCAACCCCAAGATTACCTCTGACGGGAATCAGAGTCTTGGACATATCTCGAGTCCTCGCTGGTGTAAGTTCTTTATGTGTAGGAAGCATCTAAGCTAGTTCTAACATCACAAAGCCATACTGCGCGCAGATTCTCGGCGATCTAGGGTTCGTAGCAACTCGCTTCTCGAATCCGTCCCATTTCTGACTTTGTGACAGAGCCGAGGTCATCAAGATCGAACATCCAACACGAGGCGATGATACGAGAGCATGGGGACCTCCCTTTGCACCTTATCAAGATGGACGAGGCGGCGAGGGCGAAAGTGCGTATTATCTATCGGTACGTATTGCGCCGGACTCCGACGAGATCCCCATGCTTATGAGTAAAGGTGAATCGAAACAAGAGATCTGTGGCAGTCTCGTTCAAGGAAAAAGAAGGCGCGAAATTGATCCAAACGCTCGCCGCCAAGGCCGATGTCATCGTTGAGAACTACCTGCCCGGAACACTGAAAAAATACGGACTCGATTACAATACCCTTGCCAAGACGAACCCTCGACTTATCTACGCGAGTATAACCGGGTATGGCCAAACAGGTCCATACAGCAGTCGTGCAGGTTTTGATGTCATGGTCGAAGCTGAGATGGGTCTGATGCACATCACGGGCCCACGAGATGGACCACCAGTCAAAGTCGGTGTTGCAGTGACAGACCTGACAACTGGATTATATGCGGTTAATAGTATCTTGGCTGCGGTGATTGAGAGAAGTCGTTCTGGACAGGGCCAGGCTTTGGATGTCTGCTTGAGTGATTGTCAGGTCGCGACCCTAGCGAATATGGCGCAATCTGTGTTGGTGACGGGGAAGAGAGATGGTGGACGATATGGAACATCACATCGTGAGTCACTCCACACAGTATTACTGGCACTCGGACTGATAGCGATCTTCAGCATCTGTCGTACCATACCGCGCATTCCGCACCAAAGACGGTGACATCCTGATCGGCGGTGCTAATGACAGACTGTTCGGCGTTTTGTGCAAATGTCTTGGTCAAGACGATTGGGCAACCGACGAACGCTTCTCAACAAATTCGGCGCGAGTAGCAAATAGGGACATACTCGAACGGATGATTGAAGATATTACAAGTTCCAAGCTGTCGAAAGAGTGGCTCGACATCTTTGAGGGTACGGGTCTCGCGTATGCCAAGATCAATGATATCAAGGACACGCTGGAACATTCACATGGTAAGTCACATCCACCCGGTATTGGTCACATGCTAACCATGGCGATCAGTTGTGGCGAGGGATATGATAAAAGAGATTCAGCATCCTGCATGTGGCCAGTTGAAAGTGCTGAACAGCCCTGTCAAGTATTCCAGAACACAACCTTCGATCCGAACACCGCCACCGTTACTGGGAGAACATACCACCGAAGTACTAAGAGATGTACTGGGGTTGGATGCAGCTGAGATTGAAAGACTAAGGGAGAACAAGGCTGTTGGTGGATAATCAGAGTCTGTATGTATTAGTATAGCAACATATATTTATCAGTCCTACCTGACACTCTGCCTGTCATGCTTGAGGAAATCTACACGAATCTAGTTGTCAAAAGGTGCAAGTAAATGGATTGTATGGCAAATGATTTATCTAACCCAACTATTCCATAACTATAGCGGATGCTACACCAATTCCGGTACTAAAAAGCCTGTTAGCATCACCTAACTCAAGGAAATATGGACGGTCTTACCTAGCACACATGCTGATAACACCAATCTCCTCTCCCCGTCTCCCAAGCTCCGCAATCAGCGTCGCAAGCTGCCTCGTCCCAGTCGCTCCAGTCGGATGTCCAATAGCTATAGCACCACCATTCGGATTAACCCTCTCAACATCCAACCCAAGTTTATGAATACAAGCCAATGTCTGACTCGCAAATGCTTCATTGAGCTCAATAACATCAACGTCTTTCTGCTCTATACCGACATGTTTATACAGTCGTGGAATGGCGTAGATTGGCCCTATCCCCATTTCGTCGGGTTCACAGCCTGCGACTTGGGTTCCGAGGAATCGCGCCACGGGTTTCAGGCCACGTTCGGTTGCCCATGAGCGACGGGCGAGGATGGCTGCTGATGCGCCGTCGGATATCTGGGACCTTCAGGTGGTTAATAGTGCTAGTAATCTGTAGGCTGTGCTGTACTCACGAATTTCCAGCGGTGCTGCCTCCGTCCTCCAGAAATGCTGGCTTAAGTTTGGCCAACTTCTCCAAAGTCACGTTTGGCCGGATGGTGTCATCTGCAGCAACTCTAACCTGCGAAGTTTCTCTGGTTTCGCTGTCATGCACCGCGTACTCAATCGGCACAATCTCCGCCTTAAACCTACCAGCGGCAAGAGCTTCATTCGCACGAGTATGGCTCAAAAGAGCATATTCATCTTGCATCTTTCGATCAACTCCGTATCTCCTCGCAACATTCTCCGACGTGATTCCCATCGGCATAAGACAGTCAGCAGCTGATTTTACCTTGGTGTTGCGCAGCGTTGGACCCACGTCTTGGGGTATTCCTCGAGACTGATAGTTCTTGGACATGCTCTCGACACCTCCAGCGAGAGCGACATCAATCTGCCCCGCTTGAATCGCATGTGCCATGTGAGTTAAAGCTTGCAGGCTGCTCGAACACTGGCGATTAACCGTGTGAAATGTCGTTGTCGGGGGAAACCCAGCGTGTAAGAGCGCCATTCTACCAGTTTTTGCAAACCCTAGCTCCGCGAGAACATTGCCTATCAGAACATCTTGGACGTCTCTGGTTCCGATCTTGGCCCGTAGTGCCGCTTCGGCCATAACCTCAAGGCCATATCAGCCACTGCTCCAACCGTCAAGTATTTTGAGATCAACTTACCGGTGCCAGAATGTCCTCTGGCCATGCATCTTTGAACCCACCTTTGAACGCCCGTGTAATGGGACTGCGAACAGCAGATAAAATGACTATATCACTGGGCGACTTTGCCGACAGAGTTTTGAAATGCCTTGCAAAATTTGCCATTGTTCTTTCTCCTATCTTCTTTGAGTATATCCAATTGCAACAAGCTGCTCTCTCCCAACAATAACGCTCAGATCCATGGTGTTGGTGATGCTTCGCTTGGTAACTTGGCACTATCCCTGTTCTGGCGTCCCACATCAAGTCTACAGGCTATATCCGTAGTTCCGTACGTGGAGTCCCCCCATGCCGATGTGGAGAAGAGTTCACACGCGTCACGCGCGTTCCATGTGGGGGAAGTGGAACGCGTTTGCCATGCCTGCGCTAAGCTCACTTCAGCGAGAGGGGAGCCGTCCAGTTGTTCTCTATCCTACCCTGTATGTTGTCCTTGATTGACTTTCTGTAGACTGAGCAACTTTCTACGGTGATAGACACCATATCTGCATACAATCATGACTTTCTCGTTTGGCAAAGAAGTTTGCTATCCAGCTTACGAGGGCCGAGAAACGCCCAAAGTCTCATACGGGCTCGAATTCCCTGAGGCCTGCTTACGGCACTATCGCGATACCTTCTCTAGCAGCAGGGTGTATGTGATTTGTTCGAAGTCCTTGGCCCAATCTACAGACGCGCTTGAAAAACTTCGCTCAGCACTGGGGAGTAGGATTGTCGGAGTCAGAATTGGCATCAATCCACATACCCCAATCGTGCAAGTTCTTGAAGTCGTCGATGATGCGTCAAACCTCAACATCGACTGCCTCGTGACGCTAGGCGCTGGCAGTCTGACAGATGCCGCCAAATTGGTGAGGCTCGCTTTAGCCAACTCGGTCACAGATGAGAAGGGAATGGATACTCTGTGGGGAACACCAACGAGCAATCCTGCGTTACGAGACAACATATCCAAGCCGACTATTCCTCTTATCCACATCCCGACATCACTGTCGGGTGGCGAGTTCCAAGCCATCGCAGGAGGAACAGAGTCCCAAGGCCATGCAAAGAGAACTTTTCACTGCGAGGGTGTCGATCCAGAACTTGTCATCCAAGATCCAGAGCTCTGTCTTACAACCCCAGAGTGGGTTTGGCTTAGTACAGGCATTCGAGCTGTTGATCATTGTGTCGAAACACTCTGCTCGCTTGTCTCAAACGACAAAGCTGACGAATGGTCGAAAAAGGGTCTGGTGAAACTTGTCAGTGGTCTGTTGGCAAGCAAGGCAGATCCCAAGTCTCTACAAGCGCGACATCTATGCCACCAGGGCGTTGTCTCGTCTATGTGTGCCGTGTCAAGTGGTGTGCCACTCGGTGCGAGTCATGCAATCGGACATCAACTTGGACCCCTTGGCGTTGGCCACGGTGAAACGAGCTGCATACTCTTACCTGCTGTGTGCAGATTCAACTACAGCAAGAAGGCAAACGTTGAGAGACAGGAAGTTGTACGGGACTTGTTGCTGGAACAGGATGAAGTTAGGCAGCTGCTACAGGTGAAGGATCTTAATAAGAGCGCCGTGAGTTTGGCTGTTATCTTGGACGTGTTTATTTCTGCCCTGGGTATGCCTAGATCACTCGAAGAGGTCGGTATTGGAGAGGATAAGCTTGAGGTCCTGGCCCGGAATAGTCTGGACGATATATGGATCCAGACAAATGCATTCCCAATCACGGAGGCTAGCCAGGTCATGGAGATACTCAACATGTGCGTCAAAAGACGATAGAAATTGTATATAAATATTTATATGCTTCAACCTAATACTGCCTATTGGTGAAGTACTCATACTTGCCCGCCAACCGAACCCGGAACGTGCGACCCCAGATAACCATCGGCACACAAGTCAAAGCAACGGCAGTAGAAATGCAGCCCAAGACCACATACATATTGTACACACCCATACCCTCCATCCATGGTGTAACGGCAAAGACTAGGCCCGTTGCAATGACGTTACGAACAAAAACAACACCTGTCAGAGCAGGACCTATAATCTTTGCGAGAAGGTCAGTCGATGGCAGGGCGATTGGAGTTGGAGTAACCTACATGCTCGTGAGAATCTTGAAGAAATGTGAGGGACATATCTCCGCCACCTCCGATGGCGAAACCGATGAAACCTGAGCCGACAGCATTGATGATCCAAGGCATTCCCTACGAACCGTCAGTATGTTGAGGTTACTGAGTGTTGGACAGTACTTACCTTGGCAATGGTGAGCCCATACATGAGGCATCCGATGGTCATGCATAAGCCAGGAACTAGGAATAGCCACAATCTTGTCTCGGGCTCATAAATACCTCCGCGGCGCTTAGCAATCTGTACAATCGACCAGTCGACAAGTGGTCCTCCAAAGAGAGCTCCCAGGATGGCACCAATGAAGGGAGGGATGTTCATGTTTCCAACACCAGCTGTTGTGAAGTTATAAGGCGGAATGGAGTACAGTGAACTTTGTGTGACTGCCAGAATGGCAAGCATGGCAATGCTCCAACCATACTGTAACGCAGCAAACATGATTGCTGGAAATGTGGCAAGCAGCTGGAAAGGCTCATATATGTCTCTCCAGAACGTTCGCTTCTGAGTAGACTCGTGCTTATCCAATGTTAAAAGTGCATGGCGCTTCCAGTAAGAGTTCATGGGGATGCTATGATCTATCTCGACGGTATCGCTCTGCTGCTCCATAGAGTCGACGCTAGCTGGCGAATCGTTTGGCAAGGATGCCTTTGCGGTGCTGTTAACCTTGGAGAACTCGTTATCCGTAGGGGAGGATGTGGTGACTCGAGGGTCGTGACCGTTGAGTGTTGCGGGGATGTACTTTGTTTCTTCGAGGAAGAAGAACATGAGGACGGTGACGATGCCGGTAAAGACGGTGGCGGACCAACATGCCCATCGCCAACCCATTGTCACAGCTACTTGGCCGCCGTAGACAGGTCCAAGGTAATTCTGCCGTTGTCAGCAAATGAGTTAAAGAAAGGGATCTCAGGACTCCTTACTCCTACTAGAACCATCATAAAGTAGATACCGTTCATAGTACCACGTTGATGGACGAAGAAAAGTTCCGTTACCTGCCATACCGATAAGCATGATTTGACGTCAATTCCAGCTGGGTAAACTTACTGTGACCTGGAACAAGGCCTCATTGACAGCTCCAGCGATACCTGCGATGGCATTCATACCAACCATGTCCCCAACAGTGTGCGTCTCAGCTTGCCATGCCCCAGCACCAAACATGATCAACGACGTAACGAGATAAACCGGTCGACGGCCGATACGAAGGGCGATAGGGATGAAGATGATACAGCCGGTTGCAAGACCAGCCATGTTTGCTGTATATCCATTGTTCAGCATGTCATAGCTCATGCCGAGCTCTTCGTTGAAGTTCTGCCAGAATGGGACGCTCATGCAGGGACTTGAATGACATCGATTAGCATTTGTTACATGGAGGAGTGTTGAAGACGTACATGCAAAACATCATCATTGAGTATAGGGAGAGCAGAACCATATGGAGGGTCTTGCGCATTGGACTCCAGTTCTAAAAACGTTAGAGGAGGATAGTTGGTGGATGGGGCTTTCATACCAGAGGCTGATTCGGATCTGAAGTTGGCCGAGGAGCCAGCACGATATGAGTAGCTTGCAAATCATTGATGCGCTGCGTGCCCGGAGGCAACACATCAATCGTCAAAGTGTTCTCTTCAAGCGACATGATAGAAGATCAATGAATGAATGTATGTTTCCAAGATCGCCAAGACTAAGGGGACATAGCGACATGTTAAATATGCCAACCCATTCTCGTATCTCGACTAGTTACCGGCGAATGCGGGGTTGGCCGACACTAGATAAGCCTCCAGCCGACGGTCGCAGCATTTCCGATCTCGCTGATACGGCATCAACCAATCATTACGCCAGGAGCGAGTAGTAGGCCGGGCGATCGAGCTATGCTGAAATAGGCTGGTCGAGCCCATGATAATGAATGACGATGTTACTGGTTCTAGACCTTGCGGCACCTACGACAATCAGTGCCGCAAGAGGCATGGCGGCATTCTTGGACACTTTTGTTTCCTTTTTTGGAATGCAGATTGTGCTGTGGGATGTATTGTATAAAAAGGGTAGTTGTTTGGAGACGACGGTCTTTATCTTGAACTATCAGACCTCATCTACTTGCTTAGGTCTCGCAGTGCATGGGAGTTTGATTGACTAGATCAGGAATCAGTGGTTATCCCTGTCTATCTAACGTGTCTTGCCAAATTCAAGCATATCCTCAATTCCTCCCTCACTCTGAATCTCTCCATGCGAAAGCAGGACCACTTTCACCTGTCGACTCCCCTCTCCATTTGCAGCAATATCCTCGAAACCAGACAGCCGGTGGGTAATTTCGACCACAGCATGTCCGTTATCAGTAAAGACCTCTTTGATGACACCCCGCATGACAGATTCTGTGACACGATCAACAGATGATGTCGCCTCATCCAGAAGCAGGATGGGTTTTGTTCCTGTAATTGAAGAGTGCTGTGCTCGTAGGATGGCTCTGGTCAAGGCAAATAACTGAGTTTGGCCACTTGACATGTGAGGCAGCGAACTGAGAGGGTCGTCCAGCATGTTCACCAGCTTTGCTTCCGGATTAGTATCGAAATGCCCACTGAGCCCAGTTCGTTCAAGTGCGTTCACGATGGCACAGTCGGAAAGAGTCTCTGAAGGCTATAAAGAGAAAAGTAGCGGTGATTCGTCAATGCAAGTCCTCGCCGCGAATTTCGAGCGTCAATGGTTACTTACGTCCAAGTTGAAACGAAGGCTAGCCTGTGCGAGTAGAAATGGATCTTGCGTTACGGTGATGAAACATCGCTCGCGTATGACCGACAGCGGAACCAGACTCAAATCGATGCCATCAACTTCGATAGATCCTGATTGGGTATTGAGAAGACGGAGCAAGGCGAGAAGGAGAGTGCTTTTTCCACTAGAATGGTCTCTTAGCAACAGAGTCATACGATGAGGCTGCAAATAGCGAACCATACCTGCCAGTCCTACCGCAAATTACCAAATGCTGACCTGGTTCAATGGATAGGTTGATGTTCTTCAATGCAGGCACGTGTTTCTCTTCGTAGGTAGCCGTAAGGTCACGGACCTGAACCGCCCCACGCGAAGGCCAAGTCTCGGGTATAATCGCACCAGATGGTGGCTGTTCTTCCGCTACTGTGTCTGATTCTAGCGTCTTCAAACGCCATCTGTAATAGTTATTGAGTCAGCAAAGACAACCAGAGCATTGTAGTCAGTTCGGCAAAGCTCTGAACCAGGACTTACATAGCACCGAGAGATATCTCCAAATTCGTCCAAGATGTGACAAGTGCTAAAAGTGTCGAGTTAGCGACAAGGACAATATTCAGCGACATGCCAATCTGGCTGGCTGTTGTGCTTCCCTCTAAAAAGACAGCCAAAGCGATCAGAATCACTGCCATGGCGGCAATGACTAAATCGAGAACAATGTTGAGCCAGAGTTGCAAGCACAGAAGGATGTAGGCTGGTTGCTGGGACTTATCAAGACAGTCCATGTTGGCATTCTCTGCTTGCTTCACCCAGCCAAATGACCGGATGCTGATGACACCCTCGACCTGTGAATAGATGGGACAGTCAGCCCTGTTTGTTGAAAAGCAGCAGCTGGTACTTACGGTTTCAAGAAAGCTAGAGTAGACAGCAGACTGAGATTCCAGTTGGAGCAGACGAAGTTGCC
The DNA here is from genome assembly GCA_013186905.1 of Fusarium udum. Taxonomy (NCBI): domain Eukaryota; kingdom Fungi; phylum Ascomycota; class Sordariomycetes; order Hypocreales; family Nectriaceae; genus Fusarium; species Fusarium udum. The sequence continues at coordinate 25,520 of JAAQPG010000102.1, forward strand.
GAGATGTGCGCAGATATACTCTCTGCACAACGTAGACAACCAATACGCAAATGGGCAACGTGGCAGTCAGCAGTCTCTGGGCACTGAAAAGGAGAGCTGCTTGCACCAAGAGCTTGAAGACTTCTACAAGCAGTCAGAAAGTCATCGCCATGCACTTGTCGTTTGAGAGTTAGAGGTACTAACGGTTGGAAAGAGAGAGAATTGCCGGAGGTAGGCTCTTGTCAACGAGTTGCATATCTTCACTGAACCTGAGAATCATTAGCCAAATGGAGAGCATTAAAACGCAAATGGTGCACTTTACCGATTCAGTATAGAACCCGTCTGTGTCATTGAGAAGAACAGCAATGGAGCACTAGTATTAATTAGCCAGGTCCCTTGAATCATCGTATTAAGGGACAGACCCAAAGACAGTTGTGAGTAAGCGTCGGTGGAGTTCAGCCCCCGACGTTGGCGCAATCAACATATGTGTAGACCTGTAAACCAACCGTTAGCCATGTGAGAAAATGTTTAGAGGCAAAATGGCATACCACATGGACCCATTCGTGGATGCCCAGGCCAAGAGTGAAAGGATGAGATATCCTCCGATATAAAATTTCGTCTGTGAGACTGGTGACTCCGTCCACTTCTGCAGCCAATACTGTGGAAAGGTCACAAAGAATGAGTATGAAGCTGTGCACGTGAGTAGTATGAAGAAGTTCCGTGGGCGCACAGCTCGTAGGTAATATCCTATGACAGTCAATATCTTTCTGACCGTTGAAGTGGAGTATTACCATATAGAGAGAAATCTCCTGTTGATCTACCCAAATCAGCCATAGCCTCAGTTACTTCGAGAGTCTGGCTCCGAATTGTCTTGTTCGCTTCGACAAGATTGGCGTTGATTTCAGCGACTACCGCGCTGACGTGCGTCTGACGTAGATGTGCCGCTTCTTCATTTATTTCGTCTGGCGGCCCTTGGTATGTGACTCTTCCATTCTCCAGAATGATCAACGAGTCCGCCAGGTCGAAGTCTTTAGCTAAAACTTATGAGCATCGATATGTCCCGAAAGATGTTGAAGAGCACTCACTGGAGTTGGCAATCAAGATAACTGTAGCGCCTACCTTCCGGAAGTGGCCTTGAGCACTGAGCAGATTAGACACGACCCGCCTTTCTGTCTTGTGGTCCAGAGCTGAGAAGCTGTCGTCGAGAAGCACAAGTTCGCACCGTGCATATACAGCGCGGGCGAGTGCCTGATGAAAGGTTAGCAAAATAAAACTTCCAATAGAGACAGAACTGAGGACGTACCAAGCGCTGTCTTTGACCTCCAGAGAGCTTCAGAGCCCGGCTCCCAATGAGAGTATTGTCCCCAAGCGGCATCGCTAAAATATCCTCATCGAGACAACAAAGCTCGACAACATGCCTGTACCAACCAGGCTCAAACTTTCCGAAGCCACAAACCGCTTCTTTCAGAGTCCCACTGGGTAACCAGGGTGATTGTTCGCAGTAAGCGATCTGCTTGGACGATACGGAGATTGTCCCACTTGAAGTTGGGATTTCGCCTAGAATGCACTGGGCGAGGACTGTTTTTCCACATCCAACTGCTCCAGCACAAATGATTATCGAGCCTTGATTGACAGTAAAATTGATGGCTTCGAGGATTGGGCGCGATGATGAATGGGACTGGACAGTGACACCTTCAAAACAAATGGCCAATGAAGAACCATCGTCCTTCGTCTTTGGCTTCAACAAGCGTCTCTCATCAGCTCGACCAGGGCGGACAAGATAGTCTTGGATTCGTCCAAAAGCGGCTAAAGAGCCAATGGCACGAGGGACAATCGTCACGATCATGTTTGCTGGATGGGTTACCAGTCCAAGAAGCGCAGTTGTCGTAAATGCAGTCTCGGCGTCGAGAGTCGACCCATGGAGGTTAGCATACATCACGAATATGATGAATGTTAGTATAGGGGAGAATATTCCGAGCGCATTGGCTATCGTGGTTAGCAGAGGTAGAGCTGTTGAGATACTCATCATAAGACGCACCACTGGCATTATACGCGACCATCATCCACCGCACTTTCTTCGCCATCTCCAATTCTTGAGCTCGTAGCTTCTGAAGCAAGGCCTCAGTCTCTCTAGAAAGCCCAAGCATCTTCATCACTTTCATCGATGAGAGCGCAGATGCCGTCAGGGATATTCGTCTCTGTGTCGCTTCATTCCAGGCTTTCTGCTTGCTCTGCAGGGTCTTTGCCATATATCGACTCATTCTAGAGCACACTTTAGAACGGATACCCGTTAGCTACGCACATGAAAACAAGACCTAAACTAGAGGACTCACAGAAGATAATCACTAGAGGCATCGGGGCGGCCCAGCGAATTTGTCGAGCCAACATTGCCATACCGATTATGACCTCAAGGACATGTGCCCAAGCTTCATGGAACATACTCGCGAACCTCATCACACTCTCTGTATCTGTACTGATCAAAGTAAGAGCTATACCATCGTTGTAGCTGCTTGACGACTGACGCAGAGCTGCATTGTTAATAAGACCAACGAGTGTCCCTTTGGTCATGATGCTGAGCCGGTTCAACCGATGGTGGTAAACTGCTTCAAATACCGCTAAACCGATGTAGACCGCAGCGGTTTTAATGATCAGCATCATCCTGCCCCCCCTAGAGTGACTGCTTAGTGCATGAACGGCAGAGCTGATGAGAGCCGGCTGTGCGTAACGAAAGAATATCAGGCATAATCGAAAGATAACTGGCGCCGTGAACTGAGGTAGCATACTCTTGACGAGGCAGATAGGTAGTGCAATTTTGGCCAATGGTCTGGCTCTCTGGTCCCAAGCCTTCAAGCCATCGCGACGGAGCTTCTCCGAAGTAAGGAGGTAGTCAATCGGGGGGAGATCATCACCGGAAAGTAATTTCCTGTTTCCCAAGGCGAGAACCGGGTTTATCCACCAGAAGAATGTTCTACTTAGAATTCCTGCCAGCTGCTCTGGAGATTGGCAAGAATAGGGACTTTTAAGAATCCGTTGTTTGCTTCGGCTTTCTTTGGTGATCAGAAGAAGCTCTAGAGCAATCTTGGTGGCTGGTATGAAGAGGTCCTTAAGACCCTCATGGAGCGCCTCCTGGAGCGTGACAGCCATGTCAAGTCCCAAAGCTACGAGCAAAAAGACAACGGCGAGGTCGGCTGGCCTAATTGAGCGCATTCGTTCCAGGTAGAGCAGAGGACAGAGAAGCGCAGTAGCGACGAAGGAACCAACTGACACTACGGCGTGATGACGATCTTTCTGCAAGATATCTGCCGTCAACGAATAAAAATTCGTTATAAGAAGCAGGCCTGCTATTATCTGTACAGTACATGGTGTCAGCTTCATATTGCCGCACAGGAGGAGAGAAGCTGCACCGGCGATGAGGAAACAGAATAACCTGGGATGAGCTTGATTGCAATTTTTCGAAGTCGCCATATGCGTAGCAGCATTAGCATAGAAAAGATCGAGTTGAGAAGACCTGAGACCAGGTCAATTGCGGCGTTGTTGTTCATGGTACAGGCGCACTAGTACAAGGTCATGGCATAGACAATGCTGATAAATGACAACTTTCTATTATTCTGCAATCGCCTCGAGATATAGTATACTGGGTAAGGAGATTTGTTCCAGGTCCATACGAAACTGGACGGGAATTAAATGGCTATGCAGATACGAGGTGGTAAAAATAGTGGTCGGAGTGGGTCAGTCATATCATAGGATTGCGCAATATTGCTTATCTCCTCTGTCGACCAACAGAATCAATTCCTGATGGGCGCAACGGGTGCAGGGAACACAATAGAGAAGGGCCTTTTGAATCTACGCGAGCCCAACCAACAACGGTGAGATTTACTACCTTCTTAGATAGGTATGGCGCGGTATGATATCAGAACCCATTGCAAATTGCAGTTGTCTGTCAATATTGCATCGGCTCTCTACTACTATTAAATAACAACAAGACAGCCGTGTTCAACGATGAAGATGAACCTCTGAGACACTAGTCGCATAGCCAACGACGATACAATTTCTCCAGCTCAAATATCAAGCCATCTGTACTCCACCTGCAGTATTGCCATCGCTCTTCTCATCATGGCTCTCAGTGGGCTTGTCATCTGTACTTGTGGCAGGGGCAGCTCCATCAACGACACCACTGTGACCTCGACCGACCATAGCAGACTGAACGTGATTCGTCATAAAAGCAGTAGGATCCTCCACGAATAAGGCACAAATAACAGCGACAGTTGAAAATGCAATTGTAATGTAAAAGACGAACTGGAATGCACGACCGTATGCCAGTCTGACTGCATGGCGAAGGACATCCTGAATCTCTGGTGTCATGCCGGGGACGGCGTCGAGGGCACCAGGGACACCGAGGTTGTGCTGAATGGTTCCCGGGATGATGAGTCCCAGGTCAGTGGCGTTGAGGCCGCTCTGTAAAGCGGCTCGAGCGATCTCTTCGCCAGAATAAGTCTCGAACTTGTCCTGGAAGATGGTGTTGAAGATAGCATTTCCGACAGCACCACCGGCTGATCGGAAAGTACCCAGAAGGCCCATAGCGAGACCCAAGTGAGAATGGGGTACGTGTAGACTAGCGATGGAGTATCCCAGGATGGTGCAAAGAACGAACATAGGAACACCAAAGGCTGGTACAAAGGCCCAGGCGAGCTTGTGGTTCGGGTTGACAGTGGCAGCGCTGGCTCCGATAAAAATAGCTTGGAATGCTGTGCCGGCGACAAATTGCCATTTGATATGACCGATCTTATGAGAGAATAGCGGGACGAGGAACCCACAAACGCCTTGCATCAGAGTGTTCGGCAAAGCCAGAACACCGATCTCAATGCCATCGGTGGTGAACATGTAGAGAGAGCCTTGAGGAAGCAGAGCAGAAAGGGAATTATAGTTCATTCCCGAAATGAACAAGACAACGATGACAAGAAGAAAGCCACGAATGGTAGAAAAGAGACTGAGAGGAAACATGGGGGCTTTGGCAAAAAAGAAGTCGTAGATGAAAGCAGCGACAATGGTAAATAGTCCGAGAACGATGGGTACGATTGTGCTGGCACTCTTCCATGGATGGGAAGTGGTGCCACCCCAGGTCAAGCCGATCAAGAACACAGCAAGTCCAGCCGTGAATAGGCCAAGGCCGATCCAGTCGATCTCACGAAACTGAGTCCAGCGGGATTTGTCGAAATCTCCCTGGGGGTGAGTCGTTGGCCAGTAGAACAACGCTGTGCCGGCCAAGGAGATAGCCTGGACGATGATGGCGAGGTAGAAGAGCCATCTCCATGTCGCGTACTTGTACATGGCATTGGCAAGAAGAACGCTCACGACAGCCCTAAATCTCTATGTTAGCACAAGCAAATGGCAGGAGCTGAACAGACTCACCAAGGAATAGCAATTCCTCCCTCAAGAATGCCCAAGCCGAGAGACCGCCATTTGTTAGGAAGCATCTCAGGTACACCTGCATACGCCACAAACACAAAACCAGCTCCGAGGCCCACAAGAGTCTCGGCTGCGATGATGCTTTGAGTGTTCTGAGCGGTTCCTCCCACAATGTTACCGATCAAGACAATGAATTGTCCTGCCAGGATAATACTTCGACGTCCGAAAATATCGCTAAAGGGACCGCCGAGGGAGAAAGAGCAGGCTGTGGCAAGAGACCATGCTCCCACGACCCACGGCAGTTGACTCGCATCACCAAGGTCATTCGTGATCTGCACAACGATACTAGCGACGCAGACGAAAGGAAGACCAACAGCTGGTCCGAAGGACAATGCCATTGACTACCAAATGGTATCTATCAGTTCCGATTCCGAGATTATATGATCACAGAGGTTTTCTTACAAAGATCGCAATCCATACCCGGGCTCCCGTCTTCGGCTGCGTAGTGGGATTATCCTCCAGCGCAGCACGATGAGGATCATCCTCAAGTTCGGCTTTAGCGGGTGGTAAAGTATTCGGCTGAGCCATGACTGTCACTTAACCGAGGTTTTTTCTTTTCAGTTTGCAAAAAGGTGAGATGAAATAGAGTAGTTTTGCCCCTAGCGACGATATTTAGGACCTTGGTCCTGTTTTACTATTATACCTTATCAACGGGATGGTCGGACTAGAACTGCCGATGTCATGGGTTTGTGGGGTTTGCTAGCGCTTGTGGGGTTCTCGATTTTCTGTGTGGGGATAGAGTTTGGGCTTTTGACAGGATGCGGGGAGACTACCCTGGACCCCTGCATGTGATATCCTGTAGCTCGTTGAAAGCAGAAATAAGCCATTCTTGATTCGGTGATGGGCTGGTTCGCAGCCGTGATTTGATATGCACAACTAATCACAGGGCAATTGCCGACTTTTGATCGCCCGGCGGGGTTCCGATGTGGGACGGCCGATATGTCTACCGAGGTTTTGAGCCGTCTTTCTTCACAATGCGAAAACCAGGACAAGCGAGGATCGAGGATATCACAGCTTTGTGGATAAAAAGGCATGAGAGGATTAATTAAATTGCTTTTCGACTAAAGACACTCAGCAGACGATAAACTTCATTCTCCATACTCTTATCTCGCGGCACCTCACCATGACCAACAAAACCGATCCCAGAGTCTCCATCATTGGAGCAGGTATGATCCCGTTCAATGACACAAACAACATCCAATAATGGCTGATTCATCATCCAGGAATGGGAGGGTTGGCCGCTGCCCTGGCATTCGCCAAGAAAGGCTTCACAAACATCCATGTCTACGAAGACGCACCCGCCCTCGGCTTCGTCGGCGCCGGCATCCAAATGGCCCCCAACATGATCCGCCTCCTCGACCAACTCGGCGTCTGGACCAAATCCTCCATCAAAGACGAAGCCACACAAGTCGAAGAAGTCGTCATCCACGACGGCGCGTCAAATAAACTTCTTGTGCGCGTGCCCATGACTGACATTGGGGATAAGTATGAGTATCCCCACTATGCGGGACATCGTGCTTCGCTGGCTGAGGGGATCTATGATGCTGCGAAGGCGGAGCCGGCGGTCAAGTTTCATTTTAAGAAGACGTTGCAGTATGTTGAGGACTTTGGACCGGGGAAGGTCAAGTTTGTTGTTAAGGATGAGAATGGGAAGCCGCAGATTGTTGAGACGGATGTTCTCATTGGTGCTGATGGGATTAAGTCCAAGGTTAGGGAGTCGATACTCGCTCATCTGAACTTGGCAGCAGACATTCTTGAGACCGGAACAGCAGCCTACAGAATTCTTCTGCCCCGGGAACTGCTGGAACCACATCCTTACCTGATGTACATGCTCAACAGCAACACCGTCAGACGCTGGATAGGCGAAAAGCGACACATAATCGCCTATCCCATCCACAATCATTCCATCTTCAACATCGCTTCAGTTCAACCTGATGTCAACTTCGCCGGCGCCACCAACGCTACATGGACCAACAAGGGAAGCAAAAATGCCATGAAGCAGGTCTTTGAAGACTTCAACCCCATTGTTCAGCAGCTTCTTGACCTCGTTCCTGGTGACGACGTTGTCGAGTGGAAATTACGCTGTCATGAGCCTCTTGCCACGTGGACGTGCGGTGCAGTTACCATGCTTGGCGATGCATGCCATCCAACACTACCCCACCTCTCACAAGGCGCTGCAATGGCAATCGAAGACGCAGCAACACTCGCTGAAGCACTGAGCTTAATGCCAGGTGATGGCTCAGACCGGGAAGCTATCAAAAAGACACTGAAGGTATACGAGCTTTTGCGAAAACCTCGTACGTCGACCTTGGTAGATTTGGCGGTTCAATCTGCCAAGTCTTTGCATCTTGGTGCTGGAAATGCTAGGGAGGAACGAGATCGTCAGTTTGCGGCTGCAAAGACGGGGTCTGCGCCTGTGCCGGATAAGTGGGTTAGTCCGGAGGTGCAGAAGATGATCTACGAGCATGATTGTATCAAGGATACAAGAGAGCGGTTTGAGCAGACTTATAAGTCTGTGTCGAAGAGTGTTACGTCGAAGTTGTAGGATATGGAAATTTGCATCTAGCATAGCGGAAGTCAGCGAAGATAGTTTTATTGCATACGTCTTTCAAGCAGATTGTAGTAGCTATTTGTATGGTTTTATGTCCTATGTCAAAGCATCTTCCACCGCTAGTATACTCTCCCTAGCCTCCAAGATACGCTTATACACAGCTATGACGGCATTAGTCAAGGAATAAAGTATCTGGATCGTGATCTTACCGACGAGTGGCCACCGCTTCCCCATGTGCGAGAGCAGCCAGGTTAATGATCCCTTCTTGCTCTGTACGTCCTTTGCCAGCCAGACTTTACCCATTCGCAATAGAACCAGCATGCCTTGGTAGACCAGTTCAACTAGGAAAAGAGAACAGCGACCGTCTTCAAGATGCTGCCACAGCTCATAACCGCCCTCACGCAGGGTAGTCGAGATCTGAACCAGAGTTTCGAGTGCTGAAATGGTTTCCGGGAAGATATTTGGTGTCGAGTCTTGTTCCGACTCATGGCGAGGTTGTTGCCAGTAGTGCTGCTGAAGGAGCAGAATCCCACTCGTTGAAGTCAGTATCCCTCTCTGACAGAGTTGGAGTGACTTACATGTATGAAACACAGCTTTGACTACAAAACGCCAAACGGCGGGTTGTTGCTTCAAATTCGTTGACGCGGACTAGTGACTCAAGAGTACGGCAGAGCTGTCCCACTTCCTCAAGCGGGCTATCCCGTGGAACGCCGTCGGTGCCATTCGAAGCACCGCGACACAATGCGAGAGATTTGCTAATGAGGTGCATGGCTTGGCATAATCTTGCAAAGGATCCCATCTTGAAGGTAAAGCCCTCAGATATACGAGTGGCATGTTCGGAGGAAGATGACTGGTGAAATACGTTGTTAGTAGGGCTCGGTCAGGAAAGGATATTCATACTTGGCTGTAAAAGAACTCATCGTCAACAGGGAGAAAGTGCTCAAATGAGGGATCAGCCGTGCTTAAGCCACGCGAAGGATGAGACACGTTGAGCAACCTTCTCGCAAAATATTAGGAAGGCTGCGACTTCATTTTGTAGCAATTGACGTACCGGTCGAGGATCAATGCCCCCCACCAAACCCTCCTCAATTCCTCGATATCCGCCCACGATGCGCCAGCGGTTGCAGCACAGTTGTTACCCAGCGCATCCTGGTTGATCTTATCCATTCCCATAGCCATACCATAACTTGCCAAGGCCCCGACAGTCAAGTAAGCAGCCGGGAAAATGGTATCGCCCATCTCATACACAGCGATGAAGACCGCCGACTGCATGACTTGGATGCAGGAATCCTCTTGACTCTCAACCTCTGCATAGAACCTTTTCACAAGGTCGTAGAGCACACGCTTCTCCTCAACTTTGTCGACAGACAGGCAGCACAGCTTCATGCACAGTGCTAGGAGGGCTGTTGGGCGGCGGAGTGGAACTAGGGGATTTAACACGGCAGCTAGGTGGCGCTTCCCATTGACTATAGGCATCCATGATCTTGTCAACTGCAAGAATGCCTTGGTCGTCTCTTGCATTTGCTGCCGACCTCCTAATTGTGCCTCAATCTCCGCTGGCATCTCCCAGCCAAGAGAAGTGACCTGTAGATTCAAATCGCGAAAGAGGTCTGGGGCCAGAAATCGAATAGCCTCCGCGCTGACCAGATCTTGTGCTTTTTTAGGTTGAGTGGTCTCTGATACCCTTGCCGCTGCACTGTTACCGAGATTGTGCCCATCGTCAATCGGTGAGGGGTTCTTCTGACCGCGGTGCTGCGGATAGTGGCAGTCTATGCCTTTGCGACGACAGAGATAACATGCGGGCAATCCTTTGTCGCAACTTCGCTTGCTCTCGCGACAACTAAAACATGAGACTGGAGCTCTGTGTTTGGGCACTGATTTCCAGATTCCGCCTCGCATTGCGGATGCCATTGTGGTGATGGGCGGACAATGACGGTCAAGGAAGAGTAAGCAGACGCGTCGGTGGATGTTGCGGTACTTTAGCGGTGCTTGACTTCGACGAGACGGCTGACTAAGTCGGATATAGGATTATCATTGGTGGCTTTGAGCGTTGCCGGAAAGATTGCGGTCATTGCGGGGAAATGGTGTGGTCGCATCGCAAGCTGATCACTAAACAGAATATTAGTGAGTAGAAGGCTTATAAAGCTCCACCACAGATAGATAATAGCTATACGATACTGGTGATAGTGGTTGAAATTGTGTATATAAACAGATCATTTCTTCGCTTTCTGCAGGAACACTTTCTATTCATTACCATCCTCAAGCAACAGCAAGAAGCATATTGTCGCAAACATCTCTATACTCACAAGCCTCCAAGATCTCTTATCATCATGAAGTCAATCCTCATCGTCGGTGCCACTGGGGCTCAAGGCGGCGCAATTCTCCGCCACCTTTCCAGCACTGGAAAATACAACATCACAGCCTTCACCCGCAGTGCCACCGCCCCCAAGGCTGTCGAACTAGCAGCTCTGCCTCATGTTAAGATCGTTGTTAGTGACGCAGTTACTGGCTATGACACCAAAACGTTCCTTGCAACTGCCACTGATGTTGATTACGTCCTGGTGAACACCGACGGATTTGCCCTTGGGGAGCAAGCTGAGGTCTATTGGGGCATCCGACTCTTTGAGTTGTCTACTAGGGCTGGAGTCAAGCACTTCATCTACAGTGGTCTTGATTCTGTTGGACCTAAGACTAACTATGATCCTGAACTCTATGTTGGCCATTATCAAGGCAAGGCTAGGATCCAAGGTTAGCTGCCCCCCGGTGTTCTTACTGCCATAAGGTAGCCACTGACCGTTTCAATTTAGACTGGATCCACGCTCAGAAAGACGTGAAAATGCAGTGGACTATCATCAAATCAGGTCCATACATTGAACTCCTCTCTGCAGTCATGTCACCCGCCATCGAACAGGACGGTTCACTCACCTTCCAACTCCCTCTTGACAATGGTTCTATCCCATTCATCCACCTCGGCGACTTTGGCAAATACGTCGACTGGGCCCTTCAGCACCCTGACGAATCAAACCACTTAGACTTTGGTATCGCCACCACTCTCGCGACCGGCAACGATATTGCCAAAGCTTCTGGGAAGGTCAGCGGAAAGACAAGTCGTTTCGTCAATGTCCCCATTGATATTTGGAACTCGGTCGCGTGGAAGACCCTACCTAACGGCCCAGACACGAAAGTTGGCTTCCAATCTGTAAAGGATGACAGTGGGCTTCTCATGACATATGGAGAAAACTTCAAGAATTGGTGGAACCTTTATAAGGCGAGTCCTAGCGATAACTCGGGGTTGATTCAGAGGGACTTTGAGTTTCTGGATAGAATTGTCCCAGATCGTGTCAAGAGTGTTGAGGAGTGGATGAAGAAGGTTCAGTATACTGGCGATAAGCAAGATCTCCTGAATCTTGAGGCTCATACTAAGTAAACGGGGACAGAGGCGCTTTCAGAAGCGCGATAGTATTTGTTTAGACTAGTTTGGATTGAATTCGAATGCATTCAGATGCAGAATCGTATTATCTCATTGATGTCCCATCATGCCCCAAAGTGAACAAATGTAGCCCATGCCAACGGATCCTGAATATTGCTTTCCCTCAGCTCCATAACCGCGGTATAGTAAGCCCGTGCAACACAATCTTCATCCTCAGAGTCCCCAAGCATCAACACCTCGTAGAATCGCTTAGCAACCACTCTGGCCTTAACATCATATGCCTTCCAAAATGTGCCCACGACTTGCCGAAATCCCAACAATGAAAATGCTCCTGCGATGTGGACTGCTTCATCTACGAGATGCCTAGCTGACACATTTGCGGTGGAGCATGCAGATAGATACGCCAGCTGCGCTTTCTCATGGCGCGAACCCTGAATCTCTGCAATGGTCAAGTGCGAAGTATCATCGGCGCCTAGTTGAAGGAAGCTCTTGCAGGGCTGCGCTGATATTGATTCGCCGTGGCATCCAAAGTACACCGCGTTGCACGACTCAAGAACTTCAAGGGTTTCAGGCTTTGTAGGTCCCACGAGCACCTTTGTTTTAGAGCGCTGTCGTACGACATCATCGAGCTCCTGAGCAGATTCTTCCACTGTCAAGAGAGCTTTTGATCTCGCGTTGTTCGGTGAGGCGATAAATGCGAATTCGCAATCAGCACCTCGCAGGGGTTTCCACTCAGTCTCACGGGCATATGCGAGGGCTCTCAGTGTCGTGGTATAGGACGGGATGGCGAAATCGAAGATGTTTGGAGCAGCTTCTGAAGTGTGATATCCAGCGGCGTGGATAGGCATCAGCGCCATGAGACCACTCGCTGTCCACCAGATTCGGGGTGGTTTCTTATCTACCGGCGACTTCTGAATCCCCAATGCTTCTAAGACGGGATGCACTGCCACTTTCCATAACCATTCAAGAACACCCAACAGTGATCTGTTTCTGGCGTTCTTTGTCCTGAGGCCGCCTTTCGTGATCATCGGTTCCTCCAAAAATAGTCGTGCGTTGTTTGTAAGATCTTCTTCTCTTACATCAGGCAGTGGGATGGATATTATGTCTTTCAGAGTAATGATGAATGCATCACTTCTGATGTGGCTGACGTTGAAGGATACAATAGGTCCTTTGTTCGCCAGCCCTTTCAGCTCGTCGGTTGACAGAGGTTGCTGAAAGTTAGCAAAGCCTGGTACTTCTCGTCGGATCATGTCTTCAAGCGCGTCGAGCTTCTTGTTCAGCTCATGCCTGTCTATTCCGTGAGATGCCGTAGGACTCGCGCTATCACTAAGCAAGTGAGCTAATGGAGAACCTGCTGAAAGCAAATCTCTACATCTCTTATATTCCGCAGCAATATCAGGAGCGTGGGCTTCCAGATCGCTGATGTCGTTACGAGCTGAGATGGTAAGACCCGCGATGACTCCACGACTCGCCTCCTGCAACTGCAGTGCTCGCGAAGCATCAGAAGTAGCTTCTAACACAATTGAAGCAGCAACAGATGAGAATCCTGAAATACCACTCAAAGCGTATTCCTGGTCTGAGCGGTCGAGTGCGAGGGGGCTTATTTTGGGAAGCATCTTGACGGTCTTCTCTACCATTTCCAGGGCACCTTCCAAGTCCCCGTTGTTAAATGCTATGGAGCTGGCGCTATAGCCCCCTAAGACTCGATCTAGGGGATTGGTACCAGCCATGTAAAGTAGATGTTTGTAGGCTTGATGTGCGACTTTCTTATCTTCCTTTGATCTTTGAGAGCTTCCCCCGTCTTCGGCCTCCCGTGCAAAGCTCCGCTTCATAGACTGCCATCCTAAGTTGTTATAATACGTGCCGCACTCGGGGTTATCTGGAGGTGTTGTATCGATAGCAGCCTGCGTTTGACTAATCGCCTTGTCCAGATCAGAAGACATGTTTGTGAGCTCGAATCTCGCTCCATAACAGTTCCCGCTGAGGCTTAGCCTGTTTGCTAGCTGTGTGTTCCCGGGGTCTGTTTCTTTGATAGCAAGCTCACTAGCGTCTATCGATCTGTCTAGCGTCTCAGGCTCTTTGGTAAGCTTGAAGAGTTCGAAAAGGCTGAGTGACAAGTTGCTTCGATACATTGCCTTTGCTGGATCATCCTCAGATGCCATGACAAGAGCCTCTTCCAGAGCACCAACAGCATCCATGAGACATTCTGGATTTCCTGTCCTCGAATACAGAAGCCTAAGTGTTTCGCCCAGATTGTTTAGGACGATTGGGAATAGGAAATATCCTGAACCTGTGGCTCTTGCATGCTGAAGTTTCTCGACGGCACCGGTAAGATCTGCAAAAGCTTGGAGATGATGATAGCGCAGAATGAGGGCTTGCGACAAGGTCAAGTCTAGGGAGGTCGAGATCTCCACGTCTGACACTCGGTCCTTGGCCAATTGCCTCGCGTCTGATGCATATCTAACAGCTAGTTGCGCATTTTCTATATCACCATACCGTCTCGCCATGTTGATGTATGCCGAGCTTGCCGATAACAACAATCTAACTCTCAATATGACATTACGATTTGTTGTTGTGGCATCCAACGCCTTGAGAGCCGAGTCGAGACACGTATGAAGATCTGCCTCATTGCCCGTGGCATTATATCTCGTTTGACAGATACCGTTCAGGTTAGTCAAGGCATTGACGTAATTTTGGTCTCTGGGTGACCGGCAAGGCGGGACTTTAGTCGCCAAGTCGAAAGCTTCGTCAAGCTTCTGAATATCTCCGCGGGCTCGGAAGTCAGTCCACAGGGCAAGAGCCAAAGCACTTGCGCAACCATGATCATCCACAGAATCCTCATCATCATCTGGAAGAAACCTCCTGGCCAAGGCAATGGCAGCCTCGATATCTTGAGGATCTTTAGAAAATTCGAACTTGTTCCTGTATAGTGTGGAGACCGTTGCTGCTGCGCGACTCCATCGCTTCCAAGCAATTTCAGGCGCGGAATATTCTCCAGGCCGTGGAACCATGGAAATGTTATACGCACGTACCGCAAGGTCAAAATCCTGGTCCTCTCTAGTGGACTCGTATTTCTCAGCTACTAAATCCAGCACTAACACCGCAGAACTGTGTCGAGTTTCGCTTGGAAGGCTTTCGTTATTCATTGCTTGCTCAAGCATGTCGATGGCGATATTTAGGTTATCGAGTGTACCACCAGCGTCAAAACCTGCTCTCGCAAATGTTGTAAAGTCCCGCATTCTGTCGACCCAGTCTGGATCTTGAGGTCTTGTAGAATTGACAACTTGCAAGCTTAGATCAATCGCCTCATCAAGATCCGCCACATTGCCGCTCCACTCATGGTTACAGTAAAGCGCACTTGCAAGTACCATCCTTTCGTGTAAGCCATTGTCTGCACCATGCCCACGCAGCTCTACCGCCTCTCTTGTATTGCGAATAGCTTCTTGCAGGATATCTCCTTGAAAGTCGCTCTGGTACAGTGTAAGTTGATACGTGGCGAGATTTGTCAGTCGGTTTGCCCGGTATCTTGTGACGTCTCCGGCTGCCTCCAGTGCACTCTCGGCGTACGAAATAGCCTTGAGTATCTGATATTGCTCGGACATAATTCCGAAAATGTTATAGTAGATATTTGCAATTTGTTCGTAGTGTCCGGTTGTTATTTTGTTCTTTCCGATTTTCATGGCTTCCTCGATCTTGTTCAGAGTTGCAGCCAACTCATTCTCGCTGGCGTGGTGTTCCATTTGCGTAAAACCAAGTCTCAAAAGATGTTCCAAGTGCTTGGGCCCGATCTCGTTCTCATCTTTCACTGTCTCCATTACGGTGAGATGGTTTGGGCTGATGAGGGATTCAAGATCCTCTTAAATCGAGCTTGACATAAAGTTGGGCTATGGAATCGGCTCGCGTTGTTCAGAATCGGTATCCAGTTGGGTGCAATAGATTCACTCCGTAAATTGAAGGCCTTATCAAGATCAAACGAAGCTCCAGCTAGCTGATGCCTTACCATTTGTCGGCCAATCCCATAGATATAGGCAATTCACTCATAAGCAAAATACTTGACAGAGCCCATCTCAGACAACCCCTTCTTAGACGCCATCAAATTCTCGACCCGCCACATTCCACTTCTTCCAATAGTTTGCGCCTCTAGCCAGTCTCATGGAAAGAATCTGGCGAGTCATAGAGGCTATATAGCCCAGTGGCGTGCGGCTGAACTTGACGATCGGCATAAAGATGCCGCGCAACCCCGCAGCTGAGATCCAAGTTCTGTACGTTGGTACTACGCAAGTTGCTCGACATCCCTATAATAAAATAAATTGGTGACATCAACCTTGAAATTTGTCATGAGTTTCAATAATTCTACGTTTTTGTTACTCAACATGCTGTTGCCACTTGTACTTATCAGCACTCCTATTGACCTGGGTAAAATCAAGCTAGGCAACCTAGTGCCCAATATTGGCCAGCCTCACATCGACGCTTTTGAGCCATACGCTCTTCCAGAGGATGCCATATACGTGTCAGAACAGCTAGACTTCCAAACACGAATCGAACAAAGCAAAGGATCAGCCCTACAAGCTGCCCTCACCAAGCTTCTATCGGGTTCCTGGACCAACTCACAAACACACGTGCTCAATCTTTCGGCATGCAAGGCCATGTGTTATGAGGTCAAGAGTCCTCTCGCCTTCTTCAAAGAGATCATATCTCAAGACCGTACACGCATGAGGTTACAAGATGCCATTGCTAGCGGCCATAAGATGTACGTGATCACTGCTCTTCGGACTGTAATCAACGCCCAAGTGGCTCAATCGACCTCGAACTCGAGAGATATCTCTACAGGGGCTGGTGTCCAATTGGGTGCCATATTAGCAGGAGGTATCGACCCTACAGGTGGGCTGGCAGATATTCAAGGCAATATCAGAAGGGGCAACAGTGCACAGCAGACACAGGTCTACCTGTCCCCAACGGAACAAGTGTATGCTATTGGTTACAGACGCATCGGATTTAAGTGGTTTGTAAGCAAGAATGTCGATACTGCGTTTTTGGATGTTAAGAATAGGTGGAAGGTCATGGGTGAGGAAATGATGGGGGATGAAGACGAAGACGAGGAAGACATCATTGAAGCGGATTTGGAAGAATCATTCGAAGGTGATGATATAGGCCACGTTGAGGTGATATATGATTGAATACCAGCACGAGAAATAGCCAATATCTGCAAGGATATTCCTCGGTGTGTCGGGGTATGGACATGAAAGCGCTTCTGAGCGAGGCACAGCTGAACACATCAGATTATTAAGTCGGCAATGGAATAATAGGTTCATATTCTAAGCATCTCAGCTTCAATAGTCAAAGATGGAGGCATCAGAGATATAATGTGAGTCGCGAAAGCCCTAGGTCTTTTGGTCCTCGCTTCGGTCTCTGATAAAATGACGAATTGACTGAAGGCTTTTCCTGACAAGGCACGAGGCAAAGTTTGCAAGGGATGCCCCAAGGTTGTTGACTAGTATGATAAGATTAGCACCATTCGCTTCCCACTCATAAACAGTGGACTGTTTTGCGAAATGTTCTTTTATTAAAGTTATTATTCCATGAGACCCTTAACTGAAACTGGTACAGTTTAATCCGCCGTAGATGTGACATCTGCTAACAAGAGAGGCAGGCATCCGATTGCAGGCGCAGGGTTGCTCGCTGTCGCCGCTCTGTCCTATATGTCCTCCTTGAAGGGAAAAAGGGCTCTATTGGATGAGGACTTGAAGGCTGCTTCGTCTACGGAGATTGGCATGTCGCCATCGCAGAGGAAGGTCTAGCACCAAGGGCGCTTAAGCAACTACAGGTGCATGGTGAGTTAAGTGGAGGGCAAGAGTGAGATCGAATGGAAGATTGTATGCCAGAATCATAGCATTGTACGGGCGCGAGTTGATTGCAGAATGATTTATTTCCTCATTGCCTGAGGACCTCTAAGATGGCCACGACAAGAGGAGCAGGTCACTTGGACCTCTGGTTAGTGACAATACATTACCCTATACTATCTTTCGCTTGATAGTAAGTAGAGTCATATCAAGACCTTAGTGCCCCTGTGTTCAGGTGGTTGTAAGAGCCCTGTCTTGCCTGGCGAGGGATCTCATGCTTAGTCTTCAGGTCCTCCCAGTCAATAGGTGAATGGATATCATACACAATTATCGGTCAACTATAAATGACCGGCCGGAACTTTCAAGTATGGTTTCGTTATGTAGCCTACGATACCAATTATTTATTTAGGTACGTAAATAATCCACCAACGCATAATTCAACAACTCTCTTGCTTCGTCACACATTTGCCCGCGCTGAAACTCCCATCCTCCTTCTTTAAAGAGATCCTCTCCCAGGCCAATAGCAAATTGATCACTGCCCTTGGCCAGGCCATCATACATTTGCTCAATGAATTCAGCCAATGGCATGCCTATTTCCATTCCATGAACGAGATCTGGTTGATGCCTTTCGTCATGCAGCTCGGTTTGCACTGCGGGAGGAAACACTTCAACAATATGTAAAGGACACCCACTATCGCGGAGCTGGTAGCGAATGTCCATAACAAAGGCGTGAAGGGCAGCTTTAGAAGCATTATAGTTTGGTGTCCGGCTCATAGCTGGGATCAGTCCCAAAGTAGCATTGATATATACAATACTTCCATGTAGTTCTTTCTGGAGATGGGGCAAGAATGCTGCTGTTAGGTGAACAACAGAAGTATAGTTTGTCGTAAGCTCATCCCCGAGAAGTGAAAGGTTTACTGTCTCTGGCTCAGAGAAGTTGAAGCTGCGCTGGACACCTGAGCTGATGATAATACAGTCAAGATCTGGATTGGATTGTACGATAGTATTTGCAAACGCTTTGATGCCATTCAGGTTTGTTACATCGAATTCAAAGGCACTTGAAACGTCTGAGCCGTGTATCTTAACGAAAGACTCTAGTCGAGTTCGCCGGCGACCTACAACCACAACCTTGGTGCCGGTCGCGACAAGCTTAGACGCAAGGGCCTCTCCGATACCTGATGTAGCACCAATGACAAGCGCTTTCTTGTAGAGAGGGGCCATGGTATTGCAGTTTGAAGATGTTTCCGGAGTTTATACAGTAATCTCAAAAGACACTGCGCTGGTGATGTAGACTTTGAATAATGGATTAACCCCAAATCAAAAATGGAATATTGTTCTTTTCATTGAGACCTAAAAATTCAGCTTTTGACCAACTGCACCAGCTCGCTATGATAAATAATTAACTAATTTTCTATAGGCGTGTGGCCAGCAATTGGCGATTAGCCGAACCCTCTGTCCTAGCGTACCGTCAGTTCAAGTTAGGTAGATGTGTTACTTGCCGTTGAGGCTTGTGGCTGAGAGCTTAAATCAGCAGGGAGAACTTAGAGAGTATAATAAGCGTTACAGGTAATTAAAAGGGCGTATGCTAGAGACAAAAAATCTCGCGCGGGAACCTGTAGCAGGTAAAGTGTAAATAGACGTAATTGGTGGTGGATCAGGCTCTTCTAGTGGGTGTAACAACATATTGGTATGCTACTGCTTATTGTGCAAGGTAACCTGAGAATAGCTGAAACTTAAGTTTGCAATTTTAGTGGAGTAACTACACCTAGACCAATGGTGTGACACATACTGGGAACGGCCTTTGAAGCCATCTTATCATTTTGATGTGTCCCGGATGCGGGGAACAGCACTCCAAAGCCACCCCAGCACTTGAATGCGCTTTAGCTATCACTTTCAGCATTAGCAACGTCTCTCAAGGCTACCTGGGGTGTTCCGAAATAACACGGGGAGTGACAGACCAAGATCTGTTACTTACCAACTCTCTGGAAAAGAAGTCTCTGTCTTACTGTTGCCCCAGCTGTGTATTGCCCGCCCCTCCGGACCCTTGTCCCTAATCATACGTTTATACATTCAATCTGTAATATAATACTACATAACCTCAGTGCCAAGCGATGCAGGGATTGAAAATACACAGCCGGGGCATCAAAGAGACACTAAGTTGTGGTACGCGTCATTGTTGAACGGTGTAAACTTAAAGTCGTAACATTTAAGGGAAGAACACGATTATTAGAGCAACACCGCACTGGCTGCCGTTTTTATTCAGTAGAGTAACTTTCGCTTGTATCTTCATAACAGGGTCAGGGACTGGAACTCTAATGAGTGCAAGCCATAATCAAATCGCTGGTGCATACTAGATACAGAGCACATGGGTATTGACACAACCTGTTGACTATTATTAAAAGGCTTCACGCACACTCGCTGAGACTAAGTTCGTCAACGTTGTGAATATTCAACAATCTTTATCGATCCCAAACACGCATCACTACCATCCAACTGCAGATACCAAGATGTTCGGACGTCGACGAAGGCCTATTCTTGGCGCCGCTGTTGTTTACGGTGCATCACGAGCAGCCGCCAAGCATGAAGTACGAAAGCAGGAGCTTATGGACAGTGAGCGCAATCGCGAGATAGAACGTGAGGTCGATCTTCGGAGGAGAGAAGAAGAAGAGCAAGAACTACGAACACAGCGCGCTGTCGATGAAGCCATGAAAAAGGCTGCATTACAACAAGAAGCCGGTCAACAAACCGCCGCTGCGATGATGCCACCTCAGCCGCGATATGATGAGACCTATCCAATGATGCAAGCCCAAACACGGGATTTAGGAGTCTTCAACCCAG
Source organism: Fusarium udum (assembly GCA_013186905.1). Taxonomy (NCBI): domain Eukaryota; kingdom Fungi; phylum Ascomycota; class Sordariomycetes; order Hypocreales; family Nectriaceae; genus Fusarium; species Fusarium udum. The sequence continues at coordinate 45,624 of JAAQPG010000102.1, forward strand.
CCGAAGACGGAAACACCATCATTCACCCAGCACCGGCATACGAGTCTGTGGAGAGGAGACCTCAGAAAGGTTCAGTCCAGGATCCAGCGCCAGGATCCAGAGTTCGCTACTGTACCCAGTGCGGCTTCTCTTGTCAAGATACCGATAGGTTCTGTCGTCAGTGCGGCGCAAGGCAAGCGGCTGCAGAAATCGCGGTAGGGTGAGCCAACTGCATTAGTTGACACTCTTTTGGTGGAAAGAGGTGCCAAATCAAACGGCACTTGAAGGACAGTCTGAAAGGGTGGTGATACCAAGATGTAATTCTTATGTGTGAGGCTGATTACGGCTTAAACTCAATTTATGCCGCTTCTTCATAATAGTCATATGATACTCTGTTATTAATAATCTGATTGCAACTGTGAATGATGCAGACTGGGATGCCTTTTTACGGAATAAAACAGTTAGACTAACTAAAATATTACAGGTTCGGTACAACGGGGAACAGCGTTGGTCTTTACTTTATTTTCTCGTGAATAGGGTTGGTGCTAGCTACCGGCACTAACTAGGGGTCTCATTTTCTATCCGCAAGTAGCCAAGCTATGGAGTCAATTGCTGAGATATTGCAGCCTGATAGCCATGTTGATTTAAGTTACCGTGGAAATTACATCTGTGTAATTACTAAAGGTCGCAAGGGTAACAAAGGACACATTTCGTCACTTACATTTGTACCTGCTTGATGTTCATTTGTTGTTACAGCTACTGAGATTTATTTGGAAGCTATTAGTTGGGATTGGCCAATTGCATCTTACGTATCTAGTGTGTACATTATTACCCTTGCGACCTGTACAGTTCTTAGAGCTTTATCTTTTGAGATGATGTTAATCTTCTTTGAAAGCGCATTGAGTGTCGGATGTATATAGCACATATCCATAAATTCATGCATTGTTAGATACATACTGAGTTACAATCACATAAACAGGAGATTGGCTAGTAAAGCAACTCCAACCGCTGTCAACCAGGGCACCGAGTCCTTAACAGCATTCGAAATCATCAGCTCTGGCTCGTAGGTGTCGGGAACTGTGGAGTTCGTCGTGCCGTTCCAACAGTATCTCGCAAAACAGTCTACGCATTTGGATGGTACGGTTGTGCCTGTGCGAACTAGGCTACCAGCCAACACCGCGCATCCTACGCAGGCAGGCCATTCCGAGTCCACTGTGCCATTACCCATAGTTGCAACATTATAACCGTTGCGAAGAATCTGATTTCTCTCACTGTCGCTGTATTCAAGGTCGAAAGTCGTGAAATTAGACTCATATGAATATGGTGCGTTGGGAAGGTAGACAATCAGTGGCCCTGAGAAGTTACCAGAGTCTGTGTCACAACCAAAAAATGTCGGTTGCTTGTTGAGACCGAGATTAATGAAAGTGTTTTGGTCTGGGACCTTTGGAAATTTGTTGTTTTGAGTTGAGACGCCTGCTTTAGATCTCGCATATGTGGCTACCAGAGAGGTGCCATTCGGCCAACGAGTCTTGGTATCAGCCGAGCCGTCGATAGCGAAGATGACATCGACTTGTCGATCAGATACGAGCAATGGATGGAAGGGAACATTCTGTAGGTCTTCACCGCCGTCGACAAGGGTAAGGATACTGCTGTCTGCGTTTGAGTTGTTCTTAGGGTTGTACTTGTAGAACGGGTTTGGCCAGTTAGCAATATCCCTGTTCTCCTCGCCAATATCCGCCAGAGTATTATTTATGGCCTTGATCAAGAACTCTGGAGCATCGTCGGCCTTTTGGATCTGCAGGAATGCCTGGTTGAAAAGCGACGCTGAGGTGCCCATGACAAACCCAGCGTTGTCGGCCCCAGCGACACAGTCTCCATTGCGTCTGATTGTACCGTTCTGGAAGTCAGAGCCGACATACTTCAGAGGTGCAAATGCGGCAAGCTCTGGGTCGAAAGATCCCATTTCCCACGGATTGAACTCTACGATGGTGGAATTGCTTGCTATTTGAAGCTTTCCCGTTGTTCTTTCTACTGCAACTATAAGAGGCATAGGCGCCCTCGCAGCTGCGAACTCGCTATCATTTGCAATCGATGAGAAGGTATATGCTAAGTGACGGTTAGCTCACTATTCAGACTATATCCAAAAACTCATACCTGGGCCTCCATCGCTCGCATTGACAAGTTGATAAGATAAGGACCTTCCCCAATAGTCGGTTATGGACTTGTTGTAACCTGCGTCCACTTTACCTTGGACATCTTGGTACAGCTCGCGGTAGTATCTTGTTACAGATATGTCATTTGGGCCTGGATTTATCAATGTAAGTAAGACTCCTGAATAAGTAACTGTGCTGCAACAAACCTTGGAGGATTGAATCATCAATTTGCCAAAGGGAACTTAGAAAGGCATTGGAACCATAAATGATGGATTCCACTGTTGTGAAGTTCTGTACATACAGACTTCCAACCACCCAGCTACCTCCAGACAAACCGCTGATATACGTTGTAGCTTGGAGGATACCGCCCAATTGGCCTTTAGCTGTCGACCCTGTGGTTCGGTTGTCAAATGCAGCGATGGCACCAGCGCCGTTTATCATGGCTCGATAACCTCCACCGGAGATAGCAATGCCAATTCGTGGCAACGTCGTGCCATTGCTCACAATGCCGTTCAAGTATGCTTCAATGTCGATGTCTCCGATATTTGCACGGGTAAGAAATTCTTTCAAGGCTGGAAAAGTGTTGTTATCGCGAAGCTCCAGCCATGATGTTTCTTCAGTCGACAATGTCGTTGCCCGCCGAATTGCGGGCCGTGTCTTGGGGCATGGGACACGAGCGGGTGTATAACCATCAGGGGCATCCGGCGCCGCCCTTGGCTCAAGAATTTGGGAAAATCCGCCTTCAAGGAAGCTGCACTGTGTTGCTGGATCGAATATTTAGTCCAAGTCTACCTTGGTAACTGGTTTATGAGCATACCCGTGGACAACGCCAGCACAATTGCCAACTGGATCAAACGACCGCACGATATCATTTTTCACTGTCGGTTTGTGTTCAAATTATCCGAGTCAATGGTTTCAAGTGTTAGCACAGTTTAGGATGGCGATGCGGACGGGAATAAAAACTCTCCAATATCTATCAGAGACAAGAGCAGTCTCGAAGTCCTAGTGCTTATATGAATATCGTGTTTTCTGAGGTGTATTATTCAAGGTCACTGGCTGCTGGTCACCTATGGGATGACTGCGGCCTATAAGGTTAAGCTTTAGGCTGCGAACACAGGTGATCAATTACAACACATGTGTCACAGTTACGTATGCGTTCTGGTGATTTTAAGTTGTGTAATAACCTACTGACTAGTGCTTATCTTAGGCAATAACATCCCACGTTTGGCTTCATGCAAGACAAACGTGGCTGAACTTTGCATTAACGTAACTGTTTGTCAGACTACGTACTGATCCCTCAGACCATTCAAGTGATAGTAGCAAACACACCATCATCCAATCCTGCTTCTAAGCCTGAAACTGGTTCTGTAGTGGCTGTCAGACTTTCGATGTACAAGGTCATCGCCAAGACAATTAGCTTCCCAAATACGAAAACAACAACAGCTTGAATTCCCCGCCCACTCAATACTATGATGTTGGAGGCATCTCGTGGGCAACAGCAGTCGTTTTTTTTTTTTTTTTGGGCCCCAGGAATGGTATATTCCGCGAACAGGTCCCTCTACTGTTGGTCCGAAACCGATGACCCTATAAGAAACAGAACCGGTAATCACCCCATACATGTGGCTTGACTAGCATCGCAACATGCCATTCTTCCCTGCCAGCATCTCTTGCAGCAACATTGAGTCTGGCGTGTCCATCCTATGGCCGTGATACAGGCTTGGTGATTCTACCTCAATGTTATGTTCTTTGTTAGTAGGATTCAGGATGACAACTAATAGCTCCCTTGCACCCGTGTCAATGTTGACCTGAAACGACAATTAATTGATGGCTTGCGCTGTCATGTGGTGAGTCCTTTTTAGATTATACGCAGAATAGAAGAGATCAGTCTTGAACATCGTTAAAGTTTGGCGATATTGTATGAAGTTATTCCAGCCTTGTATCTTTGTCTAGAGCTGTAATTACCACCACGTGGACCAGTATCGGCAGGGTGGACTGAGTTGCGAGTTCTACAAGCGGCCGCTCCCTTATTAAAAGAAACCCTTATTTGAGACACTACCGTTTAAAGATATAGCAAACGGCTCGAGTAACTTTGTGGAATAGCAAAGCACCACTATCAAGGATAGACATAGATTAAGTTGTTACAATCATGATCAGTGAACATATCTAGTTGACCAGGGATACAACTAACATCTATAAAATAGACCACGGTGTCGTTCCTTTCGAGATCTTGATTTTATAAATGTTATGCACTCAAAACCCTGACATGTTTCCCATCGATCACAGGCTCGACATGGGTCAACACTCCAAGGAAGGACGGCGACGCCATCATAATCATGATCGTACAGATGAACCAAATCGTCGCAGTCACCACCATCATCACCCTGTTCACCGCAGACCAATAGATGGCAACGCCATTGGACTGTATGAAGGGCCAGAGTGGTGGAGTCACTTGGTCGATCCATCCGCTCTAGAGGCGCTAATAGGTAAGGCTATCTCCGTCTGACTACTTCCGCTATATTCGCTTACAATATATGCATCAGCAAAGGCGAGTGAAGTTAGCGGTCATCGAGAAAAGAGGGGTTCCGAGATTCGTAATGAAAGCCACCATGCGCTGTGGGTGGGTGTCCGTACGGGGGCGGAAGTCGCATCCCGTATCGAAAATGATAGAGGACCTTGGGCTGGTGAGAAGTCAGTCAAGGTTGTCAGTGCGGCCATAACATCAGCAACCATTGACTTATTACTGGGCGCTGATTCCAAAAGCCATCCACTGAGGCATGCAGTGGCTTCAATGATTGAGAAGTTTATTATAGATAGAATTATTAATGGTAAATTAAAAGTTTGAAACGTATTCATTGTGATGCCTCTCTGCCCTGACCGTGAAAGTCTTTTAGGTTTAGGAGCTAGACCAGAGGGATTGCAATGATATCATTTTTGCCAAATAGGATGGGGCCATTAGTAACACTGTAGTACGATTATGGTTGCAAACACAGCGGCTCTTCGGACCCGTAGACCCCGTAACGCTTGTGGTGAACACCATCTTCTGATGCAAGTACTGTGATTAATCTTGTTATTGTGCTAAGCTATTGGTGACGCGGCGACAATACACATTATATCCAGCTCGACAAGCATTACGGGGCCCAAAGAGATCCTGACCTTGATCCTCACAAGATTTTATTCCTTTACAGGTATCACGCTCAACAATAACCTGCCAGCGTGGCGTAGCGCATGACATCTAGCTAGATTGCGCCAATTGAGGAAAGGAAGCATGAGAAATAGAAAGTCCAGACCCGACTATATCAGGTTTGATCTGCAGCAAATGGACCGGTCTCGAATTGCCACGTCATATCACTATGCATCTTGCTAGATTGCTAGATAGAGGACACATGCTCAAGTATAGAACCAAGAAGTACAGGGTCAAATATTCTAACATTAGATAGCACCATATAGACAAATCAAGAACATACTGTATGTAGGTCCCAATTGTTTCGGGAAAAGTCTGAAACAACTCTCTACAGTGCCTTCCTGAGCCTTCACGTATTAACCGGCCATAGAGTTCAATAATACCAACAGCAACAGCTTCATATTTTTTGCCAATTATATCACCATCGTTTGCATCGCCCTTCATGCCGGTTACTCTTGGAAATCGGGCAACCTGCTCAATTCATCTCGATGAACCCAGTCTTTTTCTGACAGGATTTGAATCCTTGTGCCATGACTGTTATCAGGAGCATAATGGCACCGCGTTATTGCGAGGAACACTCCAGCTGCATGTCAGCAGAAACACTAAGATCAAGTCCGTGCAGCTTAAGCTGGTGGGACGCACTCGCTTGCACTGGCAACAGGAAACGCAATCAGACTTCAACGAGGAATTTGACCTGCCAACACAAGTGTCGACATTCTTCAGCGCCTTGAACAACCTGGAAAAGAATGATTTTGGATTCCAGTGCAGATACCAGTTGCAGAGCACATCAGGCTCCGACAGCAACCTTATCAATGAAGGAAATACATTGGCACCGTTGGATCTAGATCTTCACAGCATCATGGGTGCCAAAAAGAGACGACGTTTGTCTCTTGACAATGTTCAAGCCCAATTTTACAACCATGGCAATACGATTCGACCCGCAACTGAAGTACAAGGCTACAAGATTTTCTATCCGGGTTCATATGATTATCCCTTTGCGTTCTCAATCGCTCAAGACGAACTGGAGACGATCAAGGTACCATATGGCTCTGTCAAGTGGGAGCTACGTGCGAGTATCGCTCGCCCTGGTATGTTTAACACCAATCTTTGTGGCAGAAAAGAGGTTACATTGGTGAGAATTCCCGATCCATGATCTCTGGAGACGATGCATTCGATCCTGTTCAGCCGGCAATGGGAGGACTTTTTGTACTACGATATAAGCTTAGGGGGAACAAGCTTCCCTATCGGCAGTATGATCCCTATCTTCCTCAGGCTGGGGCCTCTGGACAAGGTCCAAGTGCATGGGTTCGAGGTCTTGGTAACCGAATCTATAGAATACTCGTCAAATAACAACAAGGTTACCAAGAAGCCTCCCCGTCGAACCGTCCTTCTCCTCAAGAAGACAGCTAAGAAAGCTATTTTTCCTTCATGGGCGACTTCGGGCCTTGTAATCGTCCGTGATGGCGAATTCACCCCGGAGCCGAGAAATGAGACTTGCGAAATGGCTGCCGAACAGAGGATTGTAGAGGCATCCGGGGAGCGTACATCGGCCGTTACTGTGACGGAGAGGCGGGACAGCCTTTTGATCAACTCGGATCTGGATTTGCCGACTTTCTGGGGTACAACTGAGATCGAAGCAGCTGTGCAGATCCCCACGTGTGGTATGATGTTGAGGAGGGGGGAGCTAAGGCTGCACCCCAAGTGTATCTGGAAGAACGTCGTTACAAAGCATTACTTGAAGGTAAATTCGACAGTATCCTCCTGCCCCGCCCTATTCGCGCTGATATTGACGAACAGGTCATACTGCATGTCAGCCGTCTTGATGCCAATAGCCCAAATGGGGAAAGGCGCATTTATCGAGATACTACTACACACTTGCCGCTTGCGCTTCTTGATTGTCGAGCCAACCAGGGTAACATGAGCCTTCCCTCCTACTCATATGAGACATTTCCGTCCGTGAGCCATTACAAAAGCTGTGGGTGCCCTGATGCTTTGACCATACCGATCGAAAAGCCACCCTGCCATTCTGTTGAATGGCTGGCTGCGTGCCACCTTGTCGGTGACGGGCATAACACTCACCCCACCACAAACTCATGGCAACCCACTGAAGAATCGGCGGACCACACCTTCGACCCATCTAGCTCCGATAACGACATCACACCACCATCTGTCCCCGCACTCATCACCGACGAACTCCCGCCGCACTACGATGACATTGTGGGTGGCACTGGTCTCAACGGCCTTGAAGATTATTTCTCCCACCTAACACGTTATGGATGAGATGCGGCCTTTTGGTTTCAGTTTTGCCGCGCTCACTCTTAAAGATGTTCCATGTCGACTCAGCGATATTTAACGTGAAAGGGAAATACAAGCTAGCAGATCATATAGATGCCTATAGTTAAATTAAAGTACAATGCATTTCAGCTACTGCTGCCTATTCAGCAGAGAAGGCTTGAGTGACAAATTAACAGGACATGGAAATGCTTATCCAGCCTATCGAAACCCCCAGTATCATATTCTGAGGCTCACCGGGCATGCGTCCTTGCTTCCCTTGTCAAAGTTATGGTCTGATTCGTCCAGTGTCTTATGACAAGCTGAAATAAGGTGACTTTTCCCTATGAATACTCACATGCCCGACCCTCTGTGGATTCCATGGCTAAAGACATGACCCAGATTCAACGCCGACAGACTAATCTCCCTTTGGGACTCAAATCTCATACATCCTCGCCAGTCTCGCTGCGGTCTGGTTGGCTTCAATGGGCGAATCGGCCTCATATGGTGACTATACAAGAGAGTGGGTTCGGGTTAATATTGTCCTGCATTTGTCACTGGGATTGCGTAGGCTATCCTATAGGGCGGACTAACTGTATTAGCCTCGCCCCCTTGAACTACCTTTTTCCACCATTCAAGACTGGGTTTAAGGTATAGTAGAAAGCCTTTAGGATGTTCCCGTAGATTCGATAAGCCAATGCACTGATTTGAGCAGAGTATGCAAAATTCATATCGCCAGTCGGGGTCCTCAAACTGGGAGAAGTACATATATTTTCTCTATAACCCTTGCTACAGGGGTTTACTGCTTTCAGTAAGAGATTGAAGAACCTTTCGCCAGTCGGCAAAATGCGGTAGGTAGATGCGTTGATGACTTGTCCACGTCTGCGCTCTCCATGCCCCTCCCTCACGTAAGATAAGCTCGGGTCAGGCTACGTAAGACGAGCACAAAAGAACCATTCAACATCAAGCCCATTCGTCCAGCCCTTTCGAAAGAGAAGCATGTCGGAAGTTAATAGATCCCAAACCGTGGTCTACCAGTCATGCTCTCCATTGCCAGCTGGGAAATGGACTCGCATCCTCATCCTAGGCCCAGGAGCTAGAGACAATCCCATAGAATGTTCTCTCCACGTTGCCAAATTTGACGGTGAAGGTGAGATCCTCTATGTGAAATCAAAAAAGAAAATTCATGGAACTCGTCTCGACTAACCCTGACATAGGTTCAAAGCCTACGATGCGATATCATACGTCTGGGGTAACGCTGCACAACGCCGCTCGATTCAGTGTCAAGGCCACCATGTCGACATCACCATGAACCTCTTCGAAGCTCTGCGCCAGATCAGGCAACCCCATGAGCCAAGACGCATATGGGCCGATTCCCTATGCATCAATCAGTTAGACCTGGTAGAGAAGAGCTTCCAGGTCAACATGATGGGTGATATATATGCTCATGCCCAGCAAGTCGTGGTTTGTCTTGGCGACGACGGCCAGAACGGCGAGGCCGCAAGTGTCGCTTTCAGGGTCATACAAGATTACAATCGCATTGCCGCCAAGTACCTGTCCGAAGATGTCCTCAATGGCAGAGACTGGTGGAAACCAGTCGATGATTACGGTCCTGTCACTGCTACGCTACTTCAGAACGTACTACCAGTATTCAAGCATCCCTGGTTTGAGCGTGTTTGGGTTCTTCAGGAGGTTGGGCTGGTCTACGTTTCGTCAATGATGGAATTTGCTGAAGTCATGGACTTCGTGCAGGCATGGGCCCGGACCGGCGACTCTTTTCCAGGTGTCTATTTCAGGTCAGGCCATATCTCGAACCTCTTCACATATATTTGGTCCTCATACGTCAAGGATCTGGAAGTGGCCTGATTCAGATCTTCCCGCATACTCAAAGTCATGTTCCAGCAATCACTGAAATGTTCAAAACTTGAGTGTCTTGATGTGCTCTTCAGGGCGAGACACATTTAAAAGGCTACAGACCCCAGGGACTTTGTTTACGCCTTCCTCGGGCACCCTCGTGCAAGGTCGGACGATGGCGAGCTCTTGGTCAAGGCAGACTACTCAAGAAGTCTTTCGCAACTACGACTCCAGTTGTTTTCCGGGCTGAGTCCCCTCTCATTGCGATTCGTTGGCCTGGTATTTCACTGTCTCCCTGAGGACCTCGCGAATGGCCCGTCGCGGTGCCCCCAATTAGGTGTCAATCGAGCTTGAGCTATCAATGGCAGATACGAGGCCTACCCGGGGGAGGACCCGACCTCACAAGGCTGGCTATCCCCTCGAGTTGATGGGTCGACCGTTGAGCTCTGTCTTTATCTTATTGAAACTATCGATTTCTGCGGAGAGGTCGCCGCAAGGGGGCGAAGTAACTGTAATCAGGCTACGACCACTACTGGGGAGCCTGGCCATCGCATCGCAGAATCAATGCTCGTTCAACGCCCTAGTCTTGCAGAAACGTACTGGTCGGTCCTGGAGGAATCAGAGAAATACCATGGTCTGGCTTATCAAGACAAAGCTCTTGCTTTTGCACGTACCCTTTTACACACGAAGGAGGATGAGGATGCGTTATGTATTGCTCACAGTTTTGCAAAATTCTGTCAAGATCACTGTCCGTCCATACATTCCTATCTCCATCATCACAACTGGCTGGAGCGATGGGGTACGGAAGGAGTGCCGAAGCATTATATACCGTTCCGACAGCGAGCGGCAAACAGTATACAAGGGGAGAGATTCTTCACCTCAGCCAAAGGCTTTTAGTAAGTCATTCTTTTGCTATCACTACCTAGGGGCTCTTAACTTTAAGCTCCCAAGCCTGTCATTCTTTACTGACATTAAAGTATTATTGCAGTGGGATGGGATCGCTCTTGGTACAAAACGGCGATCTGACACGTATTGTTCTAACAGTCTAGACTCCGTTAGTAATTAGGCCAATAGGGAGAAAACAGATGTCATTCAAGGTAATAGGATCCTGCCATGTGTATGGAATGATGTATCGGGAAGTACTAAAGACACTAGCAAGGGGTCACATAGCACAAAGTACTATAACAGCGTTTCTTATTTAGTTATACTTGCGGCGTTTCGCTGGCCTAGTAAGAATTAGAGGACTAAAGCAGACTCATACGCCTTTAAGGCCGCTCAAGGAGTTATCATTTAGGTCTCTATAATATTAGCATTTTGCCATAGTAATTAGTTAGTTATTATTAGATTAATAAGTGAAAATGTCTTTACAGCAATATATAAGATATAAGTAAAAGGGTCTTATATAATAAAATAAGAT